>NW_026497860.1:0-21837 GCF_026875155.1 Cherax quadricarinatus | reverse complement strand
AATTCAATAAAGGTGTCCAGTCTTTCTCTGTTTTTTTTGTCAATTATGGTATGTTTTTTAAATTTTATATATTGTATCTGCCAAGCAATCATGACCCCCAGTAGCCATACTAGTGTTGCTGAAAGTGGCATAAGAGGTAAAGCACTTAAGTCTTGGGAATTAACAAAGATTATTAGACAACAGAAACTTGTAGCCAAAAATTAAAGTGTTACTTTGTACACAGAAAAGAGGTTAACATGAGTTTGTGTTGATTGACTGATTGAATGACTTACTTGACTGACTTACTGAATGCTTGACTGCTTAGTGAATGACTTGACTGACTTACTGAATGACTTGACTGACTTACTGAGTGACTTGACTGACTTACTGAGTCACTTGACCGACTTACTGAGTCACTTGCCCGACTTACTGAGTCACTTGACCGACTTACTGAGTCACTTGACCGACTTACTGAGTACTTGCCGACTTACCGAGTCACTTGACCGACTTACCGGTCATTTGACTGTAATATTATTATTATTATTATATTATTGCTGGAGAAAAGAGAGTGATTTCCATGGAATTACAGCATGAAATCATAGATAAACAAGCGAGGGGGTAAAGGTTTTGGGTTGAGGGGGAAGAGGGGAGGGGGGAGGTGGCTCGTAACTCAGAGCAAAAAAATCGCCCAGGGATGGCTCATATCTCAAAAACTCGTAAGTTGGGACATTCGTAAGTCAAGGTTCCCACTGTACATGCTGCGAAAAGAATGTTCTTTCCCATATAAAGAAATTAGACCCACAAAACCCAATGATTTTCCACAAAAACCCATTTTCAAATTTCGAATTTCAGATAGAGGGTGGGGACTGTATTATTATAATCGTGGAGCTCTAAACCTGTAGGATTATACAGCCCCTGAAAAGGATGGGGGATGGAAGGCATTCAGGCTCAATTCGGGGAAAACTGGAGGAGATTCAATTTTCCCCTAGTCAAGAGCCCCTCACCAGCCTCAAGGAACCTCCCTTGAGGGGAATCAAGATAAAATAAAAGAAAACTCAGATGAGTGCTTATACATAAACATGTACAGTGGAAACCTCGCCTAACGAACGTATCGCATAACGTTAAATCCGCTAGGAAACTTTTAAATTTGCAAAAAATTTTGCCTCGGTAGCGCTAAAAAACTCGCTCAACGCGGTTTCTTTGAGACGCGTCCACGTGAGGCCTGAGCCCGCCTCACTTGTTCTGTGGGTGCCAGTGTTTTACAACCCAGCCACCGCATTCGCTTCCAAGCATACAATAGAACATTTCATATTATCACAGCCTTTTTAGTGATTGCACCTGCAAAATAAGTCACCATGGGCCCCAAGAAGCTTCTAGTGCCAACCTTACAGCAAAAAAGAGTGGGGAATTACTATGGTTATGAAGAAGAGATCTTTGGGCTTAGTGGAGTGCATGTCTCTGAGCGGGCCCAGGTTGTACACAAAACCCCAATCAACCATCGCTACTATTGGGGGCCAAGAAAACGGCAATCAAGGAAGCTGTTCTTGTCAAAGGTGCAACTTTGTTTTCGAAACAGAGATCGCAAGTGATAGAAGATTTTGGGAGGGGACTGTTATTGGTGTGGATAAACGAAAAAACAGATAGCAGGAGATAGCATCTTTTAAAGCGATCATATGTGAAAGGTTTGGAAGTTGCATGACGATTTAATTAGAAAATGCCTTGCAACTAATGATGTGAGTGAATTTAAGGCCAGAAAAGGTTAGTTTGAGAGATTTAAGAATCGTAGTGGCATACATAGTGTGATAAGGCATGGTGAGGCTGCCAGTTCGGACCACAAAAGCAGCTGAAAAATATGTGCGGGGAATTCAAGGACAGTACATAGACAGTGAAGGGCTGAAACCTGAAAAAGTGTTTAATTGTGACAAAACGGGCCCTGTTTTGGAAGGAAAATCCCAAAACAGGACGTACATTACTAGGAGGAAAAGGCACTCCCGGGGACATAACCCTATGAAAGACAGGCTTACTCTGTTGATGTGTGCCATTGCTAGTGGTGATTGCAAAGTGAAGCCTTTATTAGTGTATCACTCTGAAACTCCCAAAGTGTTCGGGGAAAAACAATGTCCTCAAGGTAATTTGTGTATGCTGTGGAGGGCAAACAGTAAGGCATGGGTCACTAGGGACTTTTTCTTTGACTGGTTACACCATGCATTTGCCCCCACTGAAAATTACCTAATTGAAAGAAATTAGCCTTTTAAGTGCCTCCTGGTTATTAGACAATGCTCCTGGTCACCCTTCAGACTTTGGCAGGAGCGACTTTCTGCGGAAATGAGCTTCATTAAGGTCAAGGTTTTGCCCCCTAATATCACCCCTCTCCTGCAGCCCATGGACCAACAAGTCATTTCCAACTTCAAGAAACTGTACACAAAAGCTATTTTTGAAAGGTGCTTTGTAGTGACCTCAGAAACTCAATTGACTCTAAGAGAGTTTTGGAGGATCACTTTAGCATCCTAAATTGTGTAACATTTATAGGTAAGGCTTGGGAGGAAGTGACTAAGAGGACCTTGAACTCTGCTTGGAAGAAACTGTGGCCAGAATGTGTAGACAAAGGGATTTTGAAGGGTTTGAGGCTAACCCTGGGAATCCTATGCCAGTTGAGGAATCCAATGTGGCATTGGGGAAGTCCTTGGGGTTGGAGGTTAGTGGGGGGATGTGGAAGGAGTTGGTGGAGGAGGACAATGAAGAACTAACCACTGATGAGCTGCTAGATATCTTCAACAGCAAGAGGCCAGACCTGGGGAAACTGCTTCCAGAGGAGGGGATAGAGAAATTGAGGAAGTTGCCTACTTCAAAGATTAAGAAAATATGTGCAATGGGCTTAAAGTGCAAACCTTTTTTTTTGATGAAAATCACCCTCACACAGCTATTGCAAGCTGTGCTGGGGGGACTTTACACTGACAATGTTGTGAAACACTATAGGAATGTCATAAAGGAACGAGAGGTACAGGCCTCTATGGACAGATATGTTGTGCGACAGAGGTCCAGTGACTCTCAAGCTGGTCCTAGTGGCATTAAAAGAAAAAGGGGAAAAGTAACCCAGAAAAGGACTTGCCCCCTCAAGTCCTAATGGAAGGTGTTTCCCCCTTCTAAACACTAACACCAACACTCTCCCCTCCCCCCATCCATCAATATCACCAGATCTTCAATAAAGGTAAGTGTCATGAAAACTGTGCATGTCTTCTTCAGTTTGTGTGTATTAAAATTAATATTTCATGTGGTAAAAAAATTTTTTTGTTCTTTACTTTGGGGTGTAAAGGGAACGGATTAATTTGATTTCCATTTATTTCTTATGGGGGAAAATTAGTTCGCCTAATGATAATTTCGCCTAACGCTGAGCTCTCGGGAACGGTTTTAAATTTGCGTTAGGCGAGGGGTCCACTGTACATGCATGTGTAGTGTGGGCCTAAGTGTAAGTGTAGTAACATGATGTACCTGAAATCTTGCATGTTTATGAGAAGGAAAAAAAAAAAACACCAGCAATCCTTCCATCATGTAAAACAAATACAGGCTTCCATTTAACACTCACTTGGCAGCACAGTAGTACCTCCCCGGGCAAACTGCTGTCTACCAACCTATTGCCACAGTACTTAAATAATTTAATATGAACTTTACACAATACTGTAAAAAAAAGTAATAATATACAGCACAATATATAAATATTTTTTTCATTTATTTTAGTATGACATTCATTGCAATATTTGAAAAAAGAACACTTTTAACATAGTGGCCATTCCCACTTTCACTATCACTCACTCCATCACTATCTTGCTAGAGGCAAAACTGTACTACAGTTGAAAACTGCAAAAATCCCCAACCCCTCCTTCATGGTGCAGGCACGTATGTCCCACAATTTACCCGTATAAAAAATTCTTTTCATACTTTCATATGCTGTACAGTAAGTCCTCACTTAATGTAGTTTCCTTCATCGTTTTGTTATAACGTTGATGAGAAAAAAAAAATTGAGTCCCAGCCAGGGCCCCCCATCTGTGTGGAGTTTACACATTCACTTTTGAACTGTGTGGTGGTAGGTGCTCCTTACAATTTTTGCTTTGCAAACTTTATTCCTTTATTTAACCCTGTTGCAATGAGTGCACCCCTGATGTTTATATTAATTAGCCTAAGGAAAATTTCTTTCATTATACATCGTTTCACAATTTTCAAGAACCTATCGATGACATTACATGAGGACTTACTGTGCTCATAAAAAATTCTGAAATCACATTCTCACATTTTTAAGCATCATCCTGCACATCTTAACCCGATACATTGCAAAAGTATCATAACCCAAAAAAGCTGCCACCAATCCATTTATACCAAAGGGGCTAAGAGGTTTGTAGCCCACATCACATCATGGCGACATGAAGCAACCACAATAATCCCCCACACAGAAGATACTATAGCCTGTAGAGGGAATGATTAAAACTATTAATGCTCTATTCGGGCGGGAAATAAAAAGTACAGTACTTAAAAACATAGTGAAACCTCAGTACAGTATAACAGACTAATGGGGAAATGGTGGGGTGTCCATTTAATTGAAAATCTTGGGAATGAACATGGTCTATTGCATGTAGAGCCTGCCAAGCATGTAAACTACGTTAATTTACAAAAACTCAATGCCACGGACTTGATCCGTTGTATGGAGCCTTCCAGACACACAACACTGCTAACGGACAAAATGTCAGTATGGCACAGTTCATTGCAAATATTTTGTTTGTCCCTATCCGGAAATGCATTACATTAAAAATTTTACTGTACATGTGATACAATATGTTCTTATGGGTGGTCCTGCAAGTTGTTCCACTGCTTTTTTGTCCTCTATGGGCTACATCCAAAGTGAAGCAGCCCGTGCTTTGTTAAATTTCTAAACTAGCATGTTTTATTTGAATTGCAATCACAATTTTGTCAACACATGACACTTATTTAAAAACTGTACTGTATACTATTGGCACTGGCTAATAAGTATAAGATCTGTGGGAAGAGTATATAAAATTGAAAAAAAAAAGTTATGAACATTCTTGCTCATGGTGACAAGGCACCTCAGTAGGTAAACATTATATTACGTGTACTGATGATTTTCACTGAGCTACATTAGGAACAATGAGAAAAGAATTAGGAATGTGCAGTATTCAGTAGTCCAAACAGGTTCTACTGTTGTTGCAATTTTTTATGCATGAACCTGTGAAGAGGGGAAAAATGTGGGGCTAAAAAAATGTAAAAAAAGAAAATAATGGTTTTAAAAAGATATAAATGTATTTCTGTTTGGGGGCCCTGGTAGTCAAAAAAAAAACTGCAACCAGTTCCTCAAATTTGGGGGCTTGCCCCTTGGGCCCCCCAAAAATAAGTAATATATCTTAAATTATTTCCCACTCAGTAAAAAAAATTTTTTTTTTTTTTCTTTATTTCAAAAAACAGTTTAAAATTTTATGCTAGCCTCATTTTCTGTTTATATTTTACACGTCTGATTAGGAAAGGTACAGGGAGCTTTCCCACCCCTGGTGGATGTGGGGCAGATGTTAGGGGAAACGTTACCCACATTAAAATAAACCCAGTCAGCATTCAAAATTTTCTTTACTGTACTGTTTTAGTGAACCACTCCTCTGTTAAAGGGCCCTTTGGGGCCCAAATTCTAAAAACAACAGATGAGTAATTTTTTAAGTTCAGACAGAGAAAAGGGAAGGGGGAAAGGGCCCTAAGAGAAATTTTTCCCACCAGGAGGTATAAAGGGTTGAGAACTCAAATTATTCTTGAGGTCAATACCAAGAAAGTGGTTCAGAGGTGAAAAGGCTCAGCCTCCCAAGGTTTGTAGAGGAAAAACCACTTCCTGTACCCTGGTGCCAGATCTGGGGCAGGGAGCTGTTTAAAAAGCTACGAGGAAAGGGAAAGAAAATGTGGAGGAATTACCCCCTAACAGGGGGGAAAAGGGGAAGCTGTAAGACCCCTCACCCCCTCTTTGTAAAAATTGGGATGCCCAATGCATCCCAAACCTTATCAGGACTTTAGCTTTTGCCTTTGCCCCCTTTCCAAAAAAGGTAAATTGAAAAACAAACTTAGGGCAAGGTATTTTCCAGGGAAACAAAAAAAAAATAAAAAGTTTACAATATTTAATAATTTTTTAAACCCTAAGGGATAAAAATTTTGGAAAATTTTAAAGTTAGAACCATCTAATAAAGAGGAACCTTTTCTGATATGGGTGATGGTCAGTTTTGGCATCAGTAAAAGGACCCCCAAGTGTCAGCATATTTCCACCCCAGGTGTTAAGTCCCCCAAAACCCTTGGCCAGTGCAGAAAAGGGTTTTTCTGAAGAGGTTATGCAACAAAAAAATTTTAAATGTGTGGTAAAAATTATCCTTAATGGAGGTACGTATCTGTCACCATTAAACTGTAGTCTTTGGGTTTCATTTAATCACAGAAGACAAATTCAGCAACGCATTTAGTAAATTTGCTTTGTTTAACCCTGTAATTAGATAAAAGGAGGGTAGGGGTCATACTGTGTTAAGATTCATGCCCCGGGTGATCCTAGTTTAAAATGCATATTAGAAATTTTCTTTTACTGTGGCCCATTTTTTAAACCCCTTTGTTTTTACCAAAAAATTTTTAAATTAGTGGGTTTTTGGGGAACAAGTGATGGGGGAACAATTTTCGGGGGAAATGTTTAACCGGGTCTGCAAGTGCATGGATAACCCTATAATAGGGTGCATTTAATCTACAAATTGTAGAGGGGAATATGCTAGTGTATGTGATAAATATCAAACTTAGTTCATTCAGGTCAGTTTTTAAATTATGCCTGAAAAACAACAAAAGAAGGCCCAACAAAACCCTAAATTCTTCTCTGTGGAAGGAAAAACATATCTTCAGTAAACCCACTGATTTCGGGGACCCGGGATGACAAGGTAGGTCATAGTTTAAAAAGTTACTAAACAAAGGAAAGTCAAAATTTCTTGTTTTTAAATTCCTAAAAAAAACCCACACTGCAGTTATCTGTTCAAAACATGTTACAGATTTAGGGGAAAAAACGCCTAGGAATTTTTTAATACACGGAGGGTTTTTCCCCAACCCCAAACCCTTTCTTATGTGAGTTTAAAATCTTTTACAATAGGGGGAACACTGTTAAAACAGTTAGGTTTATTCCTAGCCCTTTAAAAGTTTAAACCCAATTTTAGAGTTAGGGGGGGAAAAATTCAAAGACAATGTCAGAGGAACGAGTCCGGGTTTGGGCAGCTGCTGAAACCTTAGACCGTCAACTCTTAAGATTAGTAGCTCTTTTCCAAGTCCCAACATGAATTTTTTTCCCCGGGTTTTTAAAAAAAATAGGGTACAGTGGGGGGGTCACAGCATTCATTTTGGGTACTATACCATCTGAAAGGGCACCCTTTGAGGGGTTTGCCCTTAGGGGGAAAAACCAAAACCCCGCCCTTCCCAAAATATTTTAAATCTTAGGAGATTTGGGGGAGTGGCAGCTTGGGAAATGACACTACGGGAGGTGAGAAGAAAAGGGGGCATTCACAGAACGAGGAGTCGGGCCCCAAGAAAAAGCAGTGTGTCCCCAACCAGAGAAAGAGGCACCCCCAGGAAAAAGGGGTTAACTTCAAAATGGAAAAGATGAAGACTATCACACATAATGTCCACAGATCTCAGTGGAGTTCATGGATTTTAAAAAAGAAAAACTGAGCCACAAGGCCCGCCATCGAGAAAAGCATCGCAGAGTTTCAGGCTTTTGAAGTATGTAGGAAAACGGATAATTGTAAGAAGGGAAAAGGGCCTTGATTTGGGAAAATTGATTTCCAAAGGAGTGCCACTTGGGGACGGGCAGCATAGGGGTGGTAAATTTTAAATTTTTAAGGGTTGAAATTTAGTGATGGGAGATTAAAATTTTTCTCAAAAGGTGAAAAAAAGATTTAAAAAATGTTTTCCCAAAGGATTTCCATACTTGCTGGCAGTTTGTCATGCCCCCCTTTACCCGGTGTGAGTTTCAGAACGTGTGTTCGGGGGCAAAACCCCCAGATTATTTTTTTTAAAAAAAAAGAAGCGTTTACCCCACAAGGGCTTTTACGCGCTGCAGGGTGGGGGAAGGGAAAGCGAGGGTTTTGGGTTTTGGCAGAAGGGGGGGGGATGTCAGTGGGTTTTCAGAAAACAGCGGGGGCGGGGGAAATAGTAGGGGGGTTTGGGGGGGGTTTAGAAGAGATTAAAGTAAAAAGGGGGCCTGAAGGTACAAAATTTGTGAAGCCCAGCAGTTGTTGTAAAAAAGTCAAGAGAAAAGTCTGGAGAAAGGTGGGTCCATCGGGCGAGAAAGGGGGGGTTTAAAGAGAGAGCGCGGGGCGAAGACGACGACGGAGGAAAAATTTTTGCGTGCCGTTGAAAAAAAATGGGCAGCCAACAGAATGTGGTTTAAATGTAATGGAACTTGGCAATTCTCCAGAGAGGTGCAGGGCGCCTCTCCATGAGATACCCATGAGAAAGACGAGTAGGGCCAATGCAAAGAGGGGAGAGAGTAGCTCCCAACCCGACACTGGTGATAAGAAGGGGGCCCAGAAAACCTTTTACTGGGTTTTAAATAGATTGAAGTTTGTTGCCGAGCATATTTGGCCCAAAAGTTGTTGCCAACGGGTGTGAATTTCGGAAGATTTTGCACCCAAAATAGCCCCGTAAAGGGAAATCCCTCAAACATAAAAACTGGTAGGTCATGTACTGCTGCCCGCGCAGCAGTGTCTCCCTGTTAAATTCCCGGTAAGTCAAATGACCAGGGCCCCAAACAAAAAACAATACCCTTTATGTTTGGGTAAAGTTGGGCGTAGCCAAATTTTGGAAACGGAGGACAAAGGGGGGGTGAGGTGTATCAAATTTTTTGTTTTCCCCTTTGAAAAGCAAAAAGGGGAAGTCTGAGAAAACCCAAAAATGATAAACCGGGCCCATAGATCCCAATACGGATAAGTGCTTTTAAGGAGGGGCATACAATTCAGCAGAAAAAATACTCCCAAAGGGATAGAAAATGCCCTTTTTACGACGTTTGCCGGGAAAAACATTTGCTGCGAATCCTCGCTGTCAAAAAGACTTAGAGCCATCTGTGTAACAGCATGGCTTGGGGAATGAGATTTAAAGTGGTAAAGGGAAAATGAGGGGGGAAAGGGGCGCCCTTTTAGACATTTTGGGCTTTCAAAGCAAGGGAGAGAGAAAAAAAACAGACTCAAACAGCTGGAACTTCCCAGGGGGTGGGAAAAAAAGTGAGATGTACTGTACATAAAGGTGGTAATTGAAGAAAAGACAAGGGGCGAATGAAGGCAAAGAGAGAAGGGAGGGGGGTAAAACAGGGGCGGCGAACAAAAAAAGGATGTTACTAAAAATCAGTGACATTCTTTTAAAGGGAAAGGATTGCGGAGATCAGGAGAAGTAAAAGTAGCGAAGGAAAAAGGGCCTCAGGGGCGATTGGTTTAAGGAGGGAAGTTGGGTTTTCCTGATAGAGGCTTCGACGGGGAAAGAGGCAAAAAAGCCCCAAACCCTTAAAACGAAACCCCTTTGGTGATAAATTGGGGTTAAGGCTAGAGGAGTGCGGAGGATGCCCCCTGAATAGATTGGTCACAATAAAGTTTCGATAAGTTTAAGGGGGAATGAGGCCAAGGGGGGTTCGACAAACGCCCCCAGGGAAAAGATGGGGAAAGGGGTTTTAAGGGGGTTCGGGGGCTGTGGCAAGTTCCCTTCAAAAGGGGTAATGCGGGGTTTTTCCAGGAAAACCTACGATCAAAGAGGGGGGGGGGCCCAGAAACTTTGACTTATCCCTTTCCCAGGGTTTTACGGGAGCCATAGGGGAAAAAAGGATGATCGGAGATGCAGAGCGTCTAGGGAATTTAATTTGGTGGGTTTTAGTGCTGGAAAATTTAAATCCACGTGTGGGGGGCCCAAATTTAAAAAACACGGTGGGACTGCATGCTGGAGAGAAACGTAATAAGGTGACAGTCAGGGGGGCCTAAAAAAAGGCCCAATAGTAAATTTTCTCAACATGGGAGTGATGACCAAATATTTGATGGGAAGATAGGGCCCAAAATTTTCTTTTTTTTAGCAAGGAAAAAAAAAGTGTTGTCCCTCAAAACCCACACCCCTGGGGGACATTTGGGGTTTGGAAAAGTCCGGGGAAAGAGCCCCATTTTAAACCCGAACACAAAAAAATCCCTGTCATTTAAAAAAAGTTCTTAAGGAAAGGTTTTTTTAGATTCCCTCGAAGGCCCAAAAGGAAAGGGGGTTGGGGTTTTAAAAATTATACCCAAGTTGTGTCATATGCCTTTCAAGGTCAAAAAAATATGGAAATTTAACTGAGGGGGTTATTCGAAAAAGGCTTTACGAAAATACGTACCCAAGCGTAGTAGGGGTCTAGGGTTTAAAAAACGTCCCTTAAAAAAAGCCATATTGACGGGGAGAGCCCTTTTTGTGTGTCTCTAAATCCCAACACTAAACGTCTTTTTACTAGGCGTTCCATAATTGAAATGCACTGGTAAGGAAAGGGGACGATAGTGGGGGGGGTTTTCAGCCCCGTGTGTTTGGTTTTGGGGGAAAGGGAGAACAATGGCGGATTTTCCACAGCTGGGGAAAGACCTCTTGTGCCAAAAAGATTGTAAAGGCGGGTAATGGGGACTGAAAGGGGTGACTGATGAAAATTTTTGTGATCGTTTATAAATGTCGTCGGGCCCAGCTCCCGATGATGGGAAAGCTGGGGGAGTGTTGCCCCCAGTTCTTGAAGTGTAAAAGGCCTTTACTGTTCTTCTTGAGAGAAAAAAAAGCCCCAAGGGTGCTAACTCTCTGGCAGACTTTAAAAGGGAAAAAAATAAAGGGGCAAAAGTTTGGAGCCCCTGAGAAATACGGACCAGTTTGGTTCCCTTTCATTGGCAACTTTAGTGGGTTTGCTATATCAAACCCCGGGGAACCCGCAGAAAGGAAAGCCGGGTCAGGAGAATATTTCCCCACTCATTTTTGAAATTTTTTCCAGCCCTGCCTCAAAAAAGGAAAGCGAGGTGATGGTGGAGACAAATTCCCCAAAGAAAGTGCTTTTTTTAGCGTCAGGGTTTGGACCGGCGAGCGTTTGCACACTTTGTTAAAATTCAAGAAGTCTCTCTGTGGTTTATTGTGGGGGTATCCCCCATGCAGCACTTTTCAAACTTTACTGCACAAGCAAAAGAAGGAGACCCCCAAAAGCACGCATTTTGAGAATCCCTGCCTGAATTTTGGGGGTTTATAGAATGAGAAGCTCCCGGTTTTAAAACCCGAGGACGGGGAAGAGGTGAAAAAAGTCATCGATGGAGGCGAAGAAGGAACCTCTTTTAAAAAACGTTGGGTGTGAGAAAAGGTTTCCCAATTTGCCTGACAAATTGCCAGCTTTGGGATGCAAAAGGGTGGTGAAAAAGGGGAAGGGGGGGATAGAAAAAGGGAATAAAAAATTTGGGAAAGGGATCGCTGTCATCCCAAAGCCCGGGAAGAACAGCCAAAGTGAAGTCAAATGCGGGGGAGGAAAAAGCAGACTGAGAGATCGTCCCAAAAGGGGGAGGGGTTTGAGCCCGAGGATAAAAAAATTGGGTGCGAGTCCCTGTATTTAAAACATGGGGGGGAGGGGTTTGGCCAGAAAACCCTCTAACTGAATCCCACGGGAATTTCACGGGGAACCCCCCCCCCCCCCCCCCCCCCCCCGAGGGAAAGGGTTTGGGCATTAAAATTACCAAGTAAAAAAAAGGGTTTGGGGGTTTAATGCAAAAACAAAAAAGGCAATATCCAGAATAGATAATCCCCGGAGAAGGAGAGAGATATAAAGAAAAAAGCGTTTTCCCCCTATGCAAGTGGTTACGGGTGCTGTGAAATGCAGCAAAGTACGAAAAAATTTTGCGAGGGGACGGAATTAAAGTGGGTAGAAAAAGGGGCCCACTTTCTTTTAAAGGTCCTGGGAAAAAGGATCTAAAAGAATACAAAAAATTTATGGGCCTGGATGGGAGGGGAAAACAGCAGAGTGAAATTTTTGGTTTCCCGTAAGCAAACACCAACGGGGGAAAACTGGGAGGAAACATTGAAGCTCCCCCCAAATTCCCCTGGGGGCGCGTATTTTTCCACTGTAAATAGGCCATGATTGGCAATGATAAAGGGTACCCGAAAACCGCAGGTAAAAGGGGTTTTTACGGACTAGGGGGTTAGAAAAGTCCACATGGGGGAGGGCAGTGGAAAAAGTTCAAAACAGCGAAGGAACAGTGCGCTGTGAAAAAAATGGGGTTGCGCGATGGGGTAGAGGAGGGAGAAGGAGCGGAGGGTGGTCAGTGTCCCCTTGTGGGTTTTGGGCCTCTGCAAAATTTCGAGATTGGGTTCAAATGTTTCAGAATTAAGGGGACATCATATGGGAGGGCAATATTTTGGAAAAGGTAAGGGGGGGGGATGAAAATAAAGTTGGGGAATGTAATGGACTGTGCCAAAGGGAGGGGGGGAAGGAAGGGTGGAGGGAACTGGAGAAGGTGGGGAAGGGGGGAAAAAAAGAGGGGAGAAAAACCCGGAGGGGGGCGAAGAGGGAAAAAACTTGGGACGGGAACAGGGGGGAGGTACAGTACGAGGAGGAGGGTAACCCCTACACTTGTAAAAAAGAAACCAGGAGAGGGGAAAAAACCCGGTTTCAAGACAGGGGAAAGGGAAAAATTTAGGAGGGTGGAAGATGGGTAGGGGGTGTTAAAGGCCTTTTTTTTTTACTTTTTAGAGAGAGGGGCGATTGGGAGGAGGTGTTTTTACGAGAAACTGTTTTGTACTGAGGCTTGTGAGAGAGAAAACCCAAGAAGCAAAAATTTGACTGAGCGTTTTAAAATAGGACGTCTGAGCCGAGGACAAACAAAAGAATTTTGCTTCAGGAAATGGCTATGGGGGAGGTAAAAAACAGGGGTGGGTGCAGAAGATGGGGTTTTCCAGAAGTGGGGGGACGTTTTTAAAAACCCCGGGGTTTAAAGGGGAAAAACAAGGTAGTCTCCCTTTGGGGCGGAAGGGTTTAAAAAACTGGCCATGGCATAAAAGGGGGCCTTCTGCCCCTTTGGGTAACGGATTTCCCGCTGTTTAAGTGACTTTTACAAAGGGGAGGGGTACGAAGGGGGGAGCCCATGACAATTTTAAACAAAAAGGGAGGTCGTTGCAAGACGTATTAGGGAAAGGTCATCGGCACCAAAAGACTGGGGCATTCGCCCTTAAAATTTTGCAATTTTTTCGCTGGATGGCCAAAAACGCCAGCAATTTTTTTACACTTTTTGGGTGTAGGGGTCACCTTTCGAACTTTTAACCCATGTCCTGCCCATAAACTGAGGATGGGAGGGTTTACGGCTGTCAAAAGTTAAAAGAGGGGAAAATTGCTAGGGTATCGTCTCCCCGGGGGGCAGGAAGAATTTTAAGTTTTACCTTTTAGGTTGGGAGTCTTTGGGGTTTTCCCGCTGTTCAGGGAAAGTCTGGGCCCCATGTCTGGGAAATTTTTTTGAAAAAATGGTTTTGGGGGGAGAATGTTGGTAAAACTACAAGAATTGAGGGAATGATGCTTTTAAAAGTTACAGGAACCGTTTTCGATATGGGAAAAAACGAGAAGCTCTGAGCCCGGGTGCATTCTTTTACGGGTTTTCGATTGGGGCGTACCCCTCTTAAGAGCATGAAAAAAAAATATCTTTACCAACATGGGTAGGGGTACCTTGCCCAATACTGTGGTCAGAAAGATAGGCAGTAGAGGAAAATCGGTCGTTAAAGTGAAGGGAAATTTGTCCAATTTTGCAGTCTGAAAATTTTGGGGTGGAAGGGAGTTTAAAAGGGGGTGTCGATCTTTTCGGAAAAAGAAGGGGAAGGTGGAGAAATTCATCACAGGGTTAAATTTTCGTTTTCGTTTTGGCGTGGAACCAGAGTTTTGGGGATGGAAAGGGCCGGCGATTCGGGGAAAAATTTTTGGGAAAGGGAAAATGGGGATGGGGGGGGCCGGAAAAATTTTTTCAGAGGGAGCGGGAAAGGGCAGTAAATCGAAGGAGTCAGTCGAGGCCCCCAGTACCCGAAGGGGTTTAGGAAACAGCACTGGAAGAGGTTTCAGAGGGTTTTGGGGGGTGTCCGAAGAGTGGTTTTAAAGATGGGGCGGGGGGGCAGAACGGGGTGCGGTATCAAGAAGGGGCCCCCGGGGGTAGCGGTCTGGACTAGGGGGCCCTGGTTAGGTTACTTCTTTTTTTTTGTTTTTTTTTAAGAAAAAAAGGGAAAAAAAAAAAAGAAATAAAAATAAAAAAAAAAAATAAAAAAAAGGGGGGGGCCGGGGGGGTTGTTTTCCCCCAGGAATGAAAAGGGCCAGAAAAATTTCCCTCCCCCACCCAAGAGGGGCCTCAGCACCACAAGTAGCGCAGATGCAGCATGGGAAACCCGTGCCAATTTCCCCACCCATATGCCATTGGGGGAAAGGCAAAAAAGGGTAGCAACCTCACTTCTGCCCCAGCTACCCCGGGGGGGACAAAAAAGAAGGGGGGCGGGCCCGGAAAAACCCCCACAAAAATACCTCCTTTTGGCCACCACCCCCCGGAAAACCAAAAAGGTTTGGTTCCCGAGATACAACCCGTCGCCCGGAAAAGACACCCGAAGGCCACCCCCCGGGATACCGGAGAGGGTCAGGGCATCCCCCGGCAAAACCAGATTCCACGGCAAAATACGCCACCGCCAGAACCTTTAGAATGGGATGGACCCCCGGGACCCCTTTTCCCCACCCAGGGAAATTGCGTTTCCTGTGGAAAAAAAAAAAAAAAAAAGGGCCCAAAAAAGGGAAAGGGGAAAAGGGGAGGGGTTTGGGGGGGAGGAGGAGGAAAGGAAAAAGGGGAGGGTGGGGGTAGGGAACAGGGGTTGGGGGGTTTAAATTTGGTTCGGTCTGAGGAAGTAGACCCACAGGTCTTTAAATTTCTGACCAAGAGGGTCTTTTTCCCCCGCCAAGGGGCCCCTTTTAAGAGGGGAAAAAAACCCCCGAGATTTTGGGGTCCTGATTTACACGAGAGTGAAGGGGGTCATGGGGGGAAGGAAGGGTGTGGACCATAACCCCCAGCCCCGGAAAGTAAAAACTGGAGTCCCCCTCAAAAAGGTTAAAATGGTAGTAGGACCCCGGGGCACCAAAAACCTATTTTTTACAGTGCAGTTATGTTTTAATTTTTTGCAAAATCTGTCCCCCTTCCCCCCCCCTCCCCCTTTTTAGTGCCCAAAACCCTTTTGAAAAAAATTTTTTTTACCATTTTAGAGATTGGTTTTTTGGGGTTTCCCCAAAGTGAAAGGGTTTTTTAAAACCCTAATTACTGCAAATTAATTACAATGTTTTATGCAAATTATCTCTTAAAATTTTTCTTTAAACCCAATTTTAAAAGTCATTATTGCCATCCTGTACTAGTTGCATTTTAAAAAAATTTTCCCAAATATTGTTTTTTAAATTTTGTCTACCCAAAAAAGTTTGCAAAAAAAAAAAAAAAAAAAATGATATAGATATATAATTCCCAAAAAATATAAAAAACCTTATATTTTGGGGAAAAATTTAAAATTTTTATCTGTTGTATTTCTATTGTATTAGCACAAAAAAGTGATTATATTCTGTTCCCGAATGCCCGAAAACCCAAAACTTTTACATTATTCATGATGGGGGTGATGAGATATTTTCCCCAATTTTTTGGGCTTTGGAATAGTTGTGTTAGAAGGTAGTTTTCTCAGTTGAAATAAACCCCCTCCCGCCCAAAAACCCGAGATCCCCGACAGGATGGGAAACCTTTAACTAACAAATGCATTTCTTTTTAAGCTGTCAACCCGAGGGGGTACTGTTTTGTAAAGAAAATTTATACCTTTGATGGGGTTTTAAGAGTACTCTATAAAAATCTTGATTAAATTTAAAAGGAAAAAAAATTTCCCTAAAAATTAAAATGCTAGTAGATTTTTTAAATTTTTCGAAACTTGTAACCCGTAACATTTCGTATTTTTAAAGAAAAGGGTTTCCCCAAATATAAAAAACTGTTTTACTGTTTTACATAAGCAAGGTGGCAAGAGAAAAAAAAGCTATTAAAAAACAAATTAAAAATTCACAACACTAACCCTTACTTATAGAGAAAATGCAAAATTTAAATACTGTGGCACACCCAAAAATTTTCCCAGGGCACCAATTTGGGACATAAACATCCACAAAATGTGCACTTTAAAATGGGTAATACCCAAAACAGGGGGAATATACAGTACTTAAATCCAATCAGGAAGTTAAAAAAGTACTGTAATCTTTCAGCACATTTAAATGTGATGGGGTATGTTTAAATGAAAAGGTATGAATGAAGAATTTATAGCATGGCACTTAAATTGCAGAGTGCATATGGTTTTCAGTTCCAAAAGGGGAAAAAAGGGAGATTTTATTCCCAACCCCCCACAGCTATTGTTCCCAGACATAAGTATAAACCCCACCACTTAGTAATTTTTCTACAAATAGTTTTATTGGTTTCAGGTATCCTTGGCTTTTGATATTTTTGATTAGTTAAAATTTCCCCGGGATGAAGGCAGCAAAATCCATAATTTGAAATTTATTTTTTTTACTTTTCCCAAAATTTTGGGGTGTAGTTAGTTACAGTTTTTATTTGGGTTTTTTTACTTTTTCAGTGAAAAGTAGTTAATTTTTTAATTTTTTTATTTAAACCCTAAAAAATTTTATGTTGAAAACGATATTTTTTAACTTTAAAAATGGGTTTGGTTTAGAGCGGGAAACCCCTTTTAAGTTGGAAACACCTGTATTGTATATGTTTGTAGCATATTTGCATGCTTAAAAAATTAAAAGGGAAAAACAAAAAATTTTAAAAATGCAAATTTCTTTAAAAATCCAGCTTTAAGTACAAAAAATTTTAAAAAAAAAAACCCTTTTGGCACTTTTTCAAAAATTTTACATAAATGTTTTTCGTAAGGTTTTGCATTGCCAGTTTCTTAGAAAAAAAAATGGAAATTTTGCTCGAAAAAATTTTTTGTTTTTGTTTTTTAAAAAAAAAAAAAAATTTAAAATATTTGGGGGGCTATCTTTGAATTTTACCAAATTTTTTTAAAAAGGGTTTTCTTAAAAACAAATACAAATTGAGGGGTTTTTTGGGGGACAATATTTCAGTTTAAAAGAAAATTTAAAACTGTTTGCAATTCAAATTTTGGGGGCCCAGAATGCCAAAAAAATAGGATTGTTTTCATACCCCGAGTGGTTTTCTTGGACCAAAGTTTAATTTATAATGAGCAATAAGATATTAAAAAAAAAATTCAAGACTACACAAAATTTGAAAAAGCAAATTTGGCAGAGAGTGAAAAATTTTCAATATGTGATTGCAACCCTTTTCAGACCAATAAAATATAATGCAGTTTAACAGGGATAAAATTTTGTTTTTACTAAATTTTAAGCTAAAAAATACGTGCCAAAACCATACAAATGCTACCCGCGTGAAAAAGTAAAATTTTGTTTAAAAAATGGAAAAAACTGTACATTTGGGATTACGTTCAGGAATTAAAACAATATTTAAAATATCATTACTTTTGTTTTTACCTACATTTCTGATTTCTAAAAATAAACATTTCACAGCACTAGAGACACGGTTAATTTAAAATTTTCTCTAAAAATTCCTAATTTATGGTAAATAAAATTTTAACAACAGTGGGTTTTTTATCTCTGTTTTTTTCAAATGCATAAATAGTGTGTTTTTTTACCCCTTTTAACACATAAAAAGTGTTACAGACAGCTGCCAAGTGGTGACCTTTCATAGTCAGGGATCTCTTTAGCCTTTTGAAGTGGGGTCTATGTTGTTTTCTTGTACAGCCATTTTCCCCCCCTTTGTAAATTTTTCAACATTTTTTTGTTCATTTTTTGCACTCCCGCAATTTTAAGCTGATTCAAAAATTTTTTTTAAAGAAATTAATTGTGAAATACAGGATAAGCTAAGGAATATATTTGGCACTTCGGGGAATTTAAAAATAAAACTTCAGAAAATTTTTTTAAATTTAAAAAAAAATATATTCGAGGGAAGGGAAGAGAAGATGGCAACCCCTGATTGAGGGAAAAGTGAAGGGAAAACCAAGTAAGAATAGGGCAAGCTCTGTGGAAAAGGGTTTGAAGAAAAATTTTTTTTTCCCCACCAGCAGAGAAGAGCCCGGGAAAATTAAAAAAATTTTGCACCTGCAACACAAGAATTCTTTTGCCCCTTAAAAATTAGATGGTAAATTTTTAAAAGCTAAAAAACCCTGTTTGAGTTCTTTTAAAAAAATATAGTTGTATTTGTCCCTCTGCTATTGCATTTTGGAAAATAGTATACAGTTTATAAAAACTTTCCGCTAGCACTGTGAGTGTTAGTTTTCAGTTTTAAAACCCCCCCCCCCCCCCCCCCTGGTGGAGGAAAATCATGATGGTCTTTTGGGGTTTTTTTAACGATGAACCTTTGTTTATAAAGTTCTTACATGATGGATCTTTTTGTAATATTTGTTTTCATGAGGGGTTTTTTTTCAAAATTAGTTCTTACATGATAAAATCTTTGTGTCATGTTAACTCTTAATGAAGGATCTTTGTATCATAAATTTGTTCTTACAAGGGGGGGTCCCTTTTTTCATTTGTTTATTTAATGTTTTAAAGGATCTTTGGGACTTTGGGGGTTTTTATGTAAGTAGAAAAAATTTTTAAAATATTTTAATATCAGAATAAACACTATTTCCCCTTTTTAATCCAAATGTGTTTAAACAAAAAACTACTCGGCCCCTTTTTTTTCTGGTTGGGGTTGTGATTTGGCCCCCAAAATGCCTTACCAGGGGGGTATTTGTCCTGCCCCGGGGAAATCAGTGTGTTGCATGTAGTTTGGGGGAAAAAAAGATTGCCCCCAAAAGAGACAGGTTTTGGGAAATGTATTCAGATGGATTTTTGCCTGAGGGAATGGGCATAACCAAAACATAAACCCAAAACACCAATTTACACCGTAAAAACTCCTTCCCGTGAATAATTTTTTCGGTGAAAATTTTTTTTTTAAAGCAACCGTAAATTACTGGCAGAGTGAAATTTAAAAAAAAAAATTTAAGTATTTGCTTTTGGCCCCAAATTTTCCTTTAAATAAATCAATCCCTCTGTTTTTAAAAAAAAAAATTTTACCTTTAAAAAGCAAAAAAATTGGGCACAAAAAAAGATACATAGCCCCTGGGGAAACTTTCCAGCTTTCCCCGATCCTGACAAGAAAATACCTATGAAAAATAAAACATAAGAGCCCTAAGAAAAAAAGGAGCATGCAGAGGGTTACCCGGCCCATGTAGGGCCCTGTCCAAGTCATACCTTAAGGAAAGGGGGCATTCTGCAGGTCTATGGCCCCTGCAAGAGTTCCAATCCCCCCCACCCAAACCCCCTCTTGTATTTTGGGCTTTCCCACTTTTTTTGTTACACAAGGTTTTTGCTTCAATGACACTATAGGACGTTGTTAAAATTATCACACTAAATTTCCCAAAACAAATGCTTTCCTACATCCTTTCTAAATTTATTTTTTCAAACTTGAACTCACTGCTGCTTAATTTCCAAAGAGATATAGTACATCAACACTTACCCTGCTTGTAAAGAAATTTGTATTATACCAGTAAGTTCAAAGAAATAAAAGGCAAAGTCAAAAGACCTGGAAATTATACGGACTAGACCTAACATCCCATCCAAATTGCTGATACAGTAAATAAACTTCAAAACTTCTTAACTATAGACTAACCTTACCAGTAAAATTTCAAACTTCACTGCCCATGTTATTAATTACATCAGTGACCATTACTTGAATACCTGGAACTTGGAATCTATATTCCCATAAGCAAGTATGTTATAATTCAAGATTTGAAAAAAGACTATGTGCAGTTCAGGACATTTATTAAAGGAAATGTTTCACAAGTGGCTCTTCAGTCATATAAAAGGTTTCCTTTAATAAATGTCCTGAACTGTACATAAGTGTCTTGTTCCATATTTGTCAGTATTATCATAGCATTTACTTCCAATTAATATGTGCTCCCAACCATGATATAACATTTAATTTCATTTACTATTTGTCAATATTCAAATTAAAAACAATGTACAGTACTTAAATGAATGAGTGTTTTTACCCATTCTCCTTTCTGTCCCTCCCACCAACAGTTTTATATGACAATGCACAAGCAACAGCAGCAACAAAACTGTCATCCTCTCTCCCAGTTATGGTGAGGGTATAAGGTAAGATAAGATTTGTACATGAATGGTATACAATACTGACAAGACAAAAATTAGACATGTGAAGAATCTGGAATCTTCACGACTACGGTGCTCTTCACACCAATTCCAAGACTGAGAAACAGCTTACCTCATCTCTTGTATATATTTCTACTGTCTTCCAATTATGTCCTTGAATTTGTATTGATAAAGCAACTGGATGGCTAAACATCTACAATAAGGATACCCAGATGTAGAACATGTGTCTAATTTTCATCAAGATAAGATTCGTTTGGATTTTCAGGGTTTCCAACGTACTAGTATGGCTTACGCACCAGGGTTATTGACGTACTAGTACGCGTAAATTCTAGCGCCTTCAAATCTAGCGAGAGAAAGCTGGTAGGCCTACATATGAAAGAATGGGTCTATGTGATCAGTGTGCACAGTATAAAAAAAATCCTGCAGCACACAGTGCGTAATGAGAAAAAATAAGCTTTGACCATGTTTTTGATTTATAACAGCGACTTTGCACTGTATTTTCGTATGGTATTTATGGTTTTATTCTAGTTTTCCTGGTCTCATTTTATAGAATGGAAGACATATTACAGAAACTGAGATGATTTTGATTGGTTTCACAATGAAAAGTACCTTGAAATTGAGCTCAAAGTACCAGAAATGTTCAATTTTTGCCAAAGTTCAAAAGTAAACAAATCATGCCACACGTCCAATACACATCAACTGGTGAGGCTAATATTCTTTCACAAGTGTGTTGATATTATTTATACCATTTCTACACTAATGCAGTAGTATGCATGACAGTACGTATATCTTCTATTTTCTGTGAGAATAAAAATTCAAAACAGAAAGCAAAAGAAATGTAAGAGGGGCCTGGGGATATGACTAATGAGCAGAGGAAATGTTAATTTAGTGCCAGGAACGTCTGTCTTGTTTATTCTGGACTATTTGGAAATTGGTATCTTTTGAAATTTGTGTGAAATTGGCAAAACTGCTAATTTCTGACAACTTTATTGGATATCAGTAAATGGGTGGTTTCTTGTACTCATTCGATAGAAAAAATGGAGTTTTAGCAAAATAGTTATGATTTTTGTCAATTAGTACACTGGAATTGGCCGAAAATAGGGCTCAAATTGGGCAAAATCGCCGATACGTAAACATTGTCAAGACCACTAACTTCGCAAGAGTATAATTCTGTAAGTTTTCCATCAAATTTCATACTTTTGGTGTCATTATGATTGGGAAAAGATTCTCTATCTTTTCATAAGAAAAAATATTTTTTTTTTTTTTCAAAAAATTTTCGACCATGAGAACAAGTTTAGGAGAGGGCCTCTCGACCCTGAAAGGGTTAATCACCCAGATACTCATATGTAGAACATGTGTCTAATTTTCATCAAGATAAAAGTTATTTGGATTTTTAACCCAGAGGGTTAACCACCCAGGACAACCCAATAAAGTCAGTGCATCATCGAAGACTGTTAGTCCTATTTCCATTGAGATCCTACAATCTTGTCCCCCCCTCCCCAGGTTGCAATCATATAGTCTAGGAAGGAGTGGTGAGGGCAACTGAGTGCCAGGTGCAATGGATTGGTTTTGGAGATCTCCAAACT
>NW_026497849.1:0-38700 GCF_026875155.1 Cherax quadricarinatus | reverse complement strand
GAGGGATTTAAGATATAATTTCTCTGATATTTTATGTTCAAGTGTATTGAGCCTTTGTCAAGGTCGTTATACATAAAATTTTTATATATGAAGTTTTGGTCAATGAAAGTGTATAATGTCAATTCTGACCTGCTTGTTGTTCCCATAAGTTCTTGTTGTTTGGCAGGGGAAAAATTTTCTGGGGTGTTACCTTATGTCCCTAACATTATAAAATACAAGTAATTCATTGGGGGGGAAAACCCCTTATTGCTTACCGTGTCCCCCCCATGTGACTGTGAAAAAACTTAACCCCCCCATGGTCCCGGCAGGTGGTTCCTTCGCCCTCACAATCTTTTCCTATTACCCAAACCCAGTATGGTTTGGGATGCCCCCACAAGTAGGGTTGCACTAATTAATTGTGGGTATAGTTTTAAATTATTTTAATGAATAAGGGGGGGGGGGTAGGTTACACATGGTTATCAAAAAAAGGAAAAAACATTTTAAAATAATCTCCCATTTTCCAAATATTCCTGGTGGTCACTTGAGAAGCTGGATCCTAAACCTATCCAATTAAAAACTACCTAACTGGCCGTACAGTCTGATAACAAAAGGGGTTACTTAACTGTGGGTGATTGTTTCCTTTTTTCCCTTATTCACCATCTCTTTTCGTGTCTGCTACCCGACACGGTTCTTATTCCGCGGGAGAGGACCCGCGGTTTGCCCCGGTTTAAAAAGTCGTGACTCAATAAATTTCATTTTCCCTGGGCGGAACAAGGGTCTTGCGTTTTCTTCAGAGACGGGATTTTTTCACTTCTGCATTTCTTAACTTAGCGTTAGTATCATTAAATTTCATTACAATTACAAAAAAGATTTAATGTTTCATAATTTTATACAATTAGAGATCACTCCCTTTAAAATCTGAACCCATGGGTGTGATTAAAACCCGGGTATTTTCCCCAGGAACAGTCCATGGCGACGTGCCCGTCACCACCCGGTCCTACCCTTATTCATCATTTTACCATATTACTGTGGTCCCCCAAAACAGTTTCCCTCATCTCCACCAGGGGCAGTTTGACCTTATTATGAAAAGGGCCCATATTAAATCCTTAGGCCGCCCTGAATGCCAATTTCCCCGGGTTCCCTGCTTTCCCCGCCTCCTCATACATTTTAAAACACTGCCCCCTCTCCCTCCCCCAGTCGACCTTACCCCCGAAAAATCCCGCCCCCTGCACAAAGGGAAAACCTGGTCTATCCTATTTTCAAATACATTTTTGACCCCTATGACACATTAAAACACCCATTAGGGGACTATAGTTTTGGAAAAAATTTTTAAAAATTTTCCCCTTGGCAGCAATATCTTGCAGCATATAGGTGCAATCCCTTTGTCAGTTAATTTTATTGAGACTATACGTTTCTTTATTTTTTTGTTTTTAAACTGTATTTGGTTTTAAATAAAAAAAAAAATAAAAAAATTTTCTTTTATGTCCCTCCATCCCCGGCTAAGTGGGGGGGGGTGGAGCATTGAGCCCTGGAGTTTACTGGAAAAATTTTTCCCCAGTCTGCCGCACCCTTGTCTTCGCTCTTGGCAGCGAAGGGGCAGTTTGGAAGAGGTCAGCTTTTCAGATGTCGAGGGTTTTTGGTAGGTAGGCCTGTCTGCGACAGTAGTTTCAATGTTCGAAGTTTAAAATCATTGTTCCCAGAGGTTCCCGCGCCCAGTGTGATAATCAGCCCCGCATAACACAACATGTGTGGATCCAAAAAATGAATAAAGAAACTGCAAAAAACCACCAAAGTCAAAAATTACAACTATGGACTGTTCTAGAAACCCACCCCTGCCATGAAGGATACCCCAAACATTCACCCACCCCATCGCCTATTTCCCGAAGCCCAGCCAATGGACAAGGGTCGAACAATAAAAGAGATCCAGTAACCAGAAGGACTCAAAACATAAAAGGTGAGGGTAAAGCACGAGGAAAAACTTGTGGTACTCCCAGCAGGAACAACCCTCATCACCCCCCGACCCCAAAACCAACACACGACAGACGCAACAAAATGGCCCCCCGCTACACCAAGATAACCCCTTCCCGTATTTGATGTCAAGAAGATCCCCGACCAGAAATAGTAAACTCCTTATATTCAGAACCAAACGAAAAAAAAAACTCAAGAATGCGGAACTAAAGGCTGAAATGAGTTTACCTCAAAAGACATGTTTGAACTAATAGACACTTAGAACAAAGAAAACACCCACACCCGGGCCCTAGACACACAACATTTTTAAAAGACCAAGTCACCTATTACTCCAAATTACAGAGGAAAGATCAAGAGTGGACCAACAATGGCAAATGCTAATCAACTTCCAAGACCATAAGAAAAACAACAGCTTCTGACGCCGTTGTAGTAAACGCAAACATCTCCCACCACAGTCCCCCAAGGCCCTGCGGGGAGACCCCCCTACAGTTTTAAAGGCCCACTTCCCCTTTAAAAAAAGGTGATAAATTTAAAGGATTGCAAATGAGGGGCTTCTGAGGAAAAAAAAACGGCTGTTAAAATTCCAAAATAGCTTCAAAGAAAAAACCTACTAAAAAACATTTTTACTATAAAAAATGATGTTTACGTCAATGAGTGCCTTCCAAAAGAGAAAAAACCTTCTTTATCGGCTAAGAAAACTGCGCTAGCCAAAAAAATCCACCGTGCTTTGGGGGGATGGAAAAATAGCGTTAGGAAAAGCCCACTGGAAAGGATACTTCATTCCAGAACAGACCTTACAACTTTCCCTAAGTGGTCTGGACAACAGAATCAGAGAAAGTGCAGATAATACCCATGTCCACCGTTGTGTTTTTTGTCTATTGTCAAAAATTTTGTCCCCCCCAAAAAATTCAAAATACTCCAATACTTTTAATTGTCATTGTTGTAAAAACGACCATTCTACCTCATAATTTAATTGTATTAAAATATCTACAGAAATATCTCCTTTATTAATTCCCACATCAGTTCCATTTATTTTTTTTAAAACTAACCAAATTGTCTTAATAATTCTACCTCATTTTAAAAAAAATACTCAATTCCCCAAATTTTTATTCAAAAATCCCTATTATTGCCCAAATTTTATTTTAAAAAACTATTGATCAAATTTTTGTAAATCCTTTATTGACCTTTTTTTATTCCATATTTTTTTAACCCTAGTTTTTCAACTAAAATTTTTTATATCCTATTACCTCTTACTAATATTAAAACCCAGTATTCCCTTTTATTTTTTTAATTCTTTTGTTTTATTATTATTTTGCTCCAAATTTTACCCGTCAATTTAAATCTAATTATACTCTAATTTTTGTAAACAATTATATAAAACCTTGTGCAATTAAATTTAGAGTCTTGTTCTTTATTATATTTTTAGATTAATTTTCGTTTTACTCTAGCTCTTCTGCTCAATCTTTAAAACAAATTCCTATACTGACCAGGCATTCTAGTGAGGATGGTGTATTTGTAATTTGTATTTTTATTTTATTAGACTAAAATTGTTTTACTTTTGCTTTTTACTCAATACATAGTCAATCCCAAAACACTATATTAGCATGTGCAAATATAGGGGAGACTGGTGCTACTTTTAATCTGTATTTTTTAATTTGTATTTTTTTATTATTAGATTAAATTAGTTGTCCATAGCCATTCTCCCCAAGGATAGCAAAACCAAATTCACTATATTAGCCACAGTGCAATTACTAGTGAGGTATAGTGCTATTTTTAATTTGTCTTTTAATTAAATTTGATTAAACCTTTGTATTTAGCTCACTTAGCTCAAAAACAGAGACTCCCCAAAAGTCATTATTGACCCTTGTGCAAATTTCAAGTGGGTTTGTTTTATTTTATTTGTATTTTTTTTACAGTTTATCCTAGTTGTTTTAGTATTCCCGCAAAACCAGACAACTCAAACTTCTTTGGTTTTAGTGACTATACCCTAATGACCCAAAATTTAGTATATATTGCCAAAAATTTCCAACCATAAGTTCAGTGTAGAATCAACACACAAAAACAGGAATAAAACCTAAATTTTTAAACTTGAAAATGATTGTCACGTTGACCTGATCAAACTCCATAAACGACACCCAATTTAAAACCCATTGGAAAGTAATGCCCTTTTTTACACAGCATCAAAGCCCCCTATCCAACAAAGCTAAAAGTCTATCAGTACTAAAATAAACTCAGGCCCTTTAAACAAAAAAACCCATGATGCCTCCTAGACTCCTTGAAAACTAAAGACACCCTTCTCTGCATTATTCTTATGAGCCCCGGCTTAAGCAGGGGCACAATAGATATTACCCCCTACCCGGTACACAGCAAATTTCCAACGCAAAAACAAACCAAGTTGGGGGGTGGTATTGCAATCTATTTACTTAACCAAATTTTCGTTTAGCCCCACTTGCTTTTGTGTTTATTTGGGGAATAAATTTTTTCTAATTTTTCTGTAAAAAACCTTAAGACGCCCAAAACAATTTGGGGCCTTTTCCGGATACCCCACACAAAAAATCCCAAATTTCAGTGGAAAATTTAAAAGGGACTAATAACAAACAGACAAATTAATAAGACCCCCTTCTCTTAGTGGAGACTTCAACATCAACTTGGCTTTCTAGATGACGCCTGTAACTGATTTTTACAAAAATATGAACAACACACCTTCATACCCAAAAAATAAAAAAACCAACCAGGGCCCCTGAGAAAGTGCAAACCCTAAAGACCCCCATATGGACCAAATACTAGCCCCCCTTAAATCAGGGATAATCACAGATCACTACAACCAACCCTACCTCCCCCGACAAACATTGTAAACCACCACTTGTACAAAAAGTCTATTTAGACTCCATGCGAGGCCTCAGTAAGGGAAATTCCACTGACCCGAACGTTTATTGGCCTACATAATTCTCCAAGGCCAAAGGGATTGATGACTGGACAGAAATCTTTCTTAAAATTACTTAGACTATCAAAAAACATTGTCTATAAAAAAAAACAGTCAAAACAAAAGGCTTGGTTGCCCTGGCTAAAACCGCCCCTTCTGAAATCCATTGACAAGAAACACCATTTGAAAAACAATATGACAGGGGTTAATACCAAAAAATATTCTTAAACCTTTTTTCATCAACTCTCCCAAAGTAATAAAAAAAGCCAAAAAAACATACTACTCCCCGTAGATTACAGACACTGAGGGATATAAAAAGACGGGGGAAAAAAACTCTTTAGATTTAGGACCACAAACTGAGAAAAACCCCGAATATTGTCCTAACTAAACCTAACGAAACACCAACATCCACTGACACAGCTAAAAAGATAAAGCTCTTCTCAAAATAGGATCTAAACCCCGCATAAAATCCCTCCAAGCCCATGCCGGGGGCTACCCAGATGGAAATTTCCCTATTTTTTCTATCTTGCACCCAAAAGGCCCCCTGAAAATCTTGAGATCATAAAGTACTTAAAAAAAAATCGGGGAATCTGTCTCATGTCCCCAACATTATGTACAAAACGAGGGCTTCCTTTTGTGCTATTTTTATTACTTTTTTAAAAAGCAATGAGCTGAAAACCCTTTCCCAAATATCAAGATGCAAGGGTTTTTTACCCAAAAATAAAAGGTGGTGACCCTCAGATTAAACAATATAGGCCAATATCTAACTTACCTTGCTATCAAAAATCTTTGAGAAATTTTGACAGGAGACGGGAAATTTTTATAACGGCTCAAAACATACTCAACCCCCGCAGTTTGGATTCGGAAAAGTAAAAGCACTAAAGTGCAAAAAAAATGCTAGATTGCTTTACCGCAGGAAAATTAAAGGAAAATCCATAGGGAATTTTTTTTGCCTAAGAAAGCTTTTGAAATAAAACAAAAAACCTACTCCCAAAAATTGACCACTACGGTATAAGGCCCTGCGCTTGCTTTTTTCAAATTTACATTTCTAATAGGTTTTAGCGTCACCATTAAAAACACGATTGCAACAAAGGCCCCTTGATACTGGAGTTCCCCAGGGAGTGCCCTTGGGCCCCGTTTCCCCAAAAAACAATGACCCACCCAAAATATCCCAAAAACCCCCAAAAACCCTTCTCTTTTTGTGACAGATTATTATCCTCACCCTAATCTTTCCCCCCCCAAAACCCTTGTGAATGAGGGTGATTTAAAAAATCGACTTGGATGACGCCCAAAAAACTTACGCTTACACTGACAAAAATTACATTTATGTTTTGGTAGCAGAGCAGGAGATGCACAAATTAACATTAAGATTGACAACACTCTAATTACCAGAAATAATGGGGGAAAAATTCTTAGGCTTATACCTTGACAATAACCTGAATTTCAGCACCCATATCCAGCATATAGCCAAAAAAGTATCCAAAACGGTTGGGTTTCCTCTCCAAGATACGATACTACGTGCCGCAAAATGCCCTTCTCACACTATACCACTCACTTATTTATCCATACCTCACCTATGCTATTTGTGCTTGGGGATCAACTGCAGCAACACCTAAAGCCAATAATAACCCAACAAAAAGCTGCAGTAAGAATAATCACTAAATCCCATCCCTGGCAGCACACCCCCCCACTCTTCAAAGATCTAAACTTACTCCCAGTTCAGTACATCCACACTTATACTGTGCAATCTATATCTACAGGGCCTTAAACTCTAATATCAACCTTGACCTTAAACGCTTTCTTGATAGTTGTGACAGAACCCACAGGCATAACACCAGAAACAAACATCTCTACGACATTCCCCGTGTCCGACTAAACCTTTACAAAAATTCAATGTATGTCAAAGGCCCTAAAATCTGGAATACCCTACCTGAGAACTCTAGAACTGCAGACACATTCATCACCTTCAAAACTACCATTAGAAAACATCTTATCTCCCTGATACACCCCGTCAACTAACTTCACAATACCACCTGGTGGTTCACACTTACACTCGCACACTCATTTGACCATAAACAGAAATATTAATCTCAGTCTTAATATAATGAATCCTGTGATACTCCAATACTGAAACTATATTACTGTGCCAAAAACAAAAGCATTCACACTGCTAAACTCACAAAATAGTATTTAGTCACTTAGCCATAATACCAACTTACCTCATAATTTGTAATATTTTACATTTAAGAATAAAACTAAGTATGCCCGAAATGCCTAGCCATGCTAAGCGTTCTAGTGGTACACTCTGTAATCTCAATTTTACTACATGTTAAACCAAACAATAACCAAATTTCTGTAAACTAAGCATTGTAATCCTTATAGAGAATAAACTTTGAATTTGAATTGAATTTGACTATTGATTATTATCGAAGTCATTTTAATTTAGAGTAGTAGGAGGTTTCAGAGGCTGCTCTAAGTAGTTCTGAATACTGCTCACAAGGACATTGTTATAAGTCTCGATAGAGGTACACTCATAGGAATTATATCAGTCAGTCATATGTGTAACAAAGTCGTCATGCTGATCAGGGGGAACATTAAAACGTTTCTATTTGAATATCCCACCAGGGAGGATAGTATTACCAATATCTAGAGAGGTTAGCCTTGGAAAATGATCTGATGATATATCTGTTACAATGGAAGACTTGCAGCTGGCAAAAGTAATGAAGCCCAGGCACAGATCAAGGACGCCTCCTGACACCCGAATCTGTGTCTTCCATTGCAGACACTGCAAGGCTCCAGGCGGACATCAACCAAATCTTTCAATGTGCTACAGAAAACAATATAGAGTTCAACGATGTGAAATTTCAATTACTTCGATATGGTAAACATGAGGAAATTAAAACTTCGTAAGAGTATAAAACCAATTCCAGCCACACAATAGAGCGAAAAACTAACGTCAAAGATCTAGGAGTGATCATGTCGGATGATCTTACCTTCAAGGATCATAACATTGTATCAATCGCATCTGCTAGAAAAATGACAGGATGGATAATGAGAACCTTCAGAACTAGAAATGCCAAGCCCATGATGACACTCTTCAGGTCGCTTATTCTATCTAGGCTGGAATATTGCTGCACACTAACACCACATTTCAAGGCAGGCAAAATTGCTGACCTAGAAAATGTACAGAGAACCTTCACGGCGCGCATAACGAAGATAAAACGCCTCAATTACTGGGAGCGCTTGAAGTTCCTGAACCTGTACTCCCTGAAATGCAGGCGGAAGAGATACATGATTATATACACCTGGAAAATCCGAGAGGGACTAGTACCAAACTTGCACACGAAAATCACTCTCTCCGAAAGCAAAAGACTTGGCAGACGATGCAACATCCCCCCAATGAAATACAGGGTGTCACTAGCACGCTAAGAGACAACACAATAAGTGTGAGGGGTTCAAGACCGTTCAATTGCCTCCCAGCATACATAGGCGGGATTACCAATTGACCCCTGGCTGTCTTCAAGCAGGCACTGGACAGACACCTAAAGTCGGTACCTGACCAGGCGGGCTGTGGCTCGTATATTGGATTGCATGCAGCCAGCAGTAACAGCCTGGTTGATTAGGCCATGATCCACCATGAGGCTTGGTCACAGATCGGGCCGTGGGGGCACTGACCCACGGAACTCTCCAGGTAATCTAGGTAACCCATACAGTCCACAGCTAATTAGTAGTGCCGCACTTGTGAATGATAGCCACTTCTAAGTTATAGTACTGGTCTAGGACGGGGGTTTTTAAGGTGTGGGATATCGAAGGGGCTGCTTGCGCGATTGGGGGTGGCTTAAGTTTTCTCACGTCTCCCATGGGGTAACTACTGTAAACAATATATGGTTGTCACCTTCCAATGAAAATTACTTGTATGAATGTAATGAAGTTCATGCAGGTGTTTAAATTTTCCCATACCAAGTGTGTAAGTAAATACTCACTTAATATAAACAGTTTTTATCAATATTTCTTATCTATAAATGCACTTTCAATGTTTTCCTTAGAAAAAATAGTTATCTACTGCAGGTTATCCTGAAAAATACTCAATTTTCTCTTAGAGTAAGAGCAGGAAAGACACTATAGTCAAAGTGGGGAACGAAAGGCGGAAGCTTCTGCCGCTCCCTCTGATACCACATTTGGTCTGTTTTATTCATTCTAAGAGCTATTTTAAATTCAATTCAAAGTTTATTCTCTATAAGGATTACAATGCTGAATTGAATTGAATATATGCTCTAGAATGAATAAAACAGACCATAATGTGGTATCAGAGGCAGCGGCAGAAGCTTCCGCCTTTTCTGTCCCACTTTGACTATAGTGTCTTTCCATGCTCTTACTCTAAGAGAAAATTGAGTATTTTTCAGGATAACCTGCAGTAGATAACTAGTTTTCTAAGGAAAACATTGAAAGTGCATTTATAGATAAGAAATATTGTATAAAAACTGTTTATATTAAGTGAGTATTTACTTACACACTTGGTATGGAAATTAAATCACCTGCATGAACTTCATTACATTCATACAAGTAATCTCATTGGAAGGTGACAACCATATATTGTTTACAGTAGTTACCCCATGTAGACGTGAGAAAACTTAAGCCACCCCCAATCGCGGCAAGCAGCCCCTTCGATATCCCACACCTTAAACACACCTGTCCTAGACCAGTACTATAACTTAGAAGTGGCTATCATTCACAAGTGCGGCACTACTAATTAGCTGTGGACTGTATGGGTTACCTAGATTACCTGGAGAGTTCCGTGGGTCAGTGCCCCCACGGCCCGATCTGTGACCAAGCCTCATGGTGGATCATGGCCTAATCAACCAGGCTGTTACTGCTGGCTGCATGCAATCCCAAAATACGAGCCACACGCCCCCCTGGTCAGGTACCGACTTTAGGTGTCTGTCCAGTGCCTGCTTGAAGACAGCCAGGGGTCAATTGGTAATCCCGCCTATGTATGCTGGGAGGCAATTGAACGGTCTTGAACCCCTCACACTTATTGTGTTGTCTCTTAGCGTGCTAGTGACACCCTGTATTTCATTGGGAGGATGTTGCATCGTCTGCCAAGTCTTTTGCTTTCGTTTAGTTAGTTAGTTTAATATGTTTATTATGCACCCCATACCCATCCTGTGGGCGGTAGTCAAAAGATTACAGAGGTACATAATTGGTCCAGGGACTGGACTCCAAAGTTTTGATAGCTGAGCAAGTTACAGAGGCAATGAACTCACAATTTACAAAGGTAATGAACTCACAATTTACAAAGGTAATGAACTCACAATTTACAAAGGTAATGAACTCCAGGTAAGTCTGGTCACAATCATGACAAGTTACAAAGGTATTTACAGATTACAGAGGTACGTAATGGGTCCAGGACTGGGCCCCCAAAGTTTTGATAGTTTGAACTAGGTACAAGGTAATGAGCTCACAAGTTACAAAGGTAATGAATTCTGTAGAAGGGTTACTTACGTTTTTACTTGGCTACAATCATGAACAAATTATAGAGTAATGAGCAATTCACACTTCCACACCCGGTCAAACTGTAATGAGTTATTGGTGCAAATATTGATTGTTGAGTCACACACACCACACACACACACACCCACACACACACACACACACACACACACACACACACACAACACACACACACACACACACACACTTTAGTTTAATATCTTTATGCACCCCATACCCATCCTGTGGGCGGTAGTCAAAAGATTACAAAGGTACATAATGGGTCCAGTGACTGCTTTCGGAGAGAGTGATTTTCGTGTGCAAGTTTGGTACTAGTCCCTCTCGGATTTTCCAGGTGTATATAATCATGTATCTCTTCGCCTGCATTTCAGGGAGTACAGGTTCAGGAACTTCAAGCGCTCCCAGTAATTGAGGCGTTTTATCTTCGTTATGCGCGCCGTGAAGGTTCTCTGTACATTTTCTAGGTCAGCAATTTTGCCTGCCTTGAAATGTGGTGTTAGTGTGGCAGCAATATTCCAGCCTAGATAGAATAAGCGACCTGAAGAGTGTCATCATGGGCTTGGCATTTCTAGTTTCTGAAGGTTCTCATTATCCATCCTGTCATTTTTTCTAGCAGATGCGATTGATAAAATGTTATGATCCTTGAAGGTAGGATCATCCGACATGATCATTCCTAGGATCTTTGACGTTAGTTTTTCGCTTATTGTGGGGGCTGGAATTGGTTTTATACTCTTACGAAGTTTTAATTTCCCATGTTTACCATATCGAAGTAATTGAAATTTACATCGTTGAACTTATATTGTTTTCTTTTGCACATTGAAAGATTTGGTTGATGTCTGCCTGGAGCCTTGCAGTGTCTGCAATGGAAGACACAGATTCGGGTGCAGGAGGCGTCCTTGATCTGTCCCTGGGCTTCATTACTTTGCCAGCTGAAAGGGTCTTCCATTGTAACAGATATTTCTAGATCATTTTCCAAGGCTAACCTCTCTGTTTGGTAATACTATCCTCCCTGGTGGGATATTCAAATAAAAAACGTTTTAATTTTTCCCCTGATCAGCATGACGACTTTGTTACACATATGACTGACTGATATAATTCCTATGAGTGTACCTCTGTCGAGACTTATAACAATGTCCTTGTGAGCAGTATTCAGAACTAAGAGCAGCCTCTGAAACCTCCTACTACTCTAAATTAAAATGACTTCGATAATAATCAATAGTCTTATAAAAACCATACCTATTACAATGATTCTAAACTTCGAACATTGAAACGTACTGCTCGCAGACTAGGCCTAGCCTACAGAAACCATCGTACATCTGAAATGCTGAGCCTCTTCCAAACTGCCCTTGCTGCTGCCAGAGAGCGTATGACAGAGCTGCGGCAGACTGGGAACAATTTGTCCAGGTAAACTCCAGGTTTCAATGCTCACACCCCACTTAGCCGGGCATGGAGGGACATAAATAGAATTTTTTATTTATATTTTATTTAAAACCAATACAGTTTAACATAAAAATAAAGAAACAGTATAGATCTCAATCAAATTAACTGACAAACGGATTGCACCTATATGCTCGCAAGATATTGCTGCCAATGTGGAAAATATTTTAATTTTCCGAAACTATAGTGCCTAATAGGTGTTTAATGTGTCGATATGGGTCAAAAATGTATTTGAAAATAGGATAGAACCAGGAGTTCCCTTTGCGCATGCGCGGATGTGCGGGGGTAGAGGTCGACTCGGGGCATGGGAGAGGTGGCAGTGTTTTGAATGTAGTGAGGAGGCTGGGAAAGCATGGAACCAGGAAATTGGCATTCACGGCGGCCTAAGGATTAATATAGGCCTCATTTCATAATAAGTGTCGTAACTGTCCCTGGTGGAGAGTGAGGGAACGTGATTTACGGGACCACCGTAATAGTGGTAAAATGAGTGAATAAGGGTAGGACCGGTGGTGACTGGCACGTCGCCATGGACTGTGTCCTGGGGAAAATTACCCTTGGTTTAATCATCACTCATCGGTCTCAGATCTTAATGGAGTGATCTCTAATGTGTATAATAATTATGAAACATTAAATCGTTTTGTGAATTGTAATGTAATTAATGATACTAACGCTAAGTTAAGAGAATGCATGAAGTGAAATAAGTCGCCTTGCTCTGAGAGAACACGCTAGACCACGTTGTTCCCCTCCCCCAGGAAAGTGAAGTTTATTGAGTCACGACTTCTAAAACCGGGACAAACCGACGGATACCTCGTCCTGCTGGGAATAAGAACCGTTTTCGGTGTAGCAGGCATCGAAATGAGATGGTGGGAAAGAAGGAAATAAGGAATATCAATCACCCCAGTTAAGTAACCTTTCTGTTATAGCAGACTGATACTGGCCAGTTAGGTATGTTGTAATTGGATAGGTTATGAGTGATCCAGCTACATCAAGTGACCACCAGAGAATATCTGGTAAGTGGTGAGATTATGTACAAGTGTTTTTCCTTGATAGATATATCCATGTGTAACCTAAACCCCCCCCCCCTTCATTCAGTTACACTAATATAATCTATACAGTCCACAATTAATTAGTAGCACCGTACTTGTGGGTGCTATCCAATCCATACTGGTCTCGGATAGATATGGAAAAGATTGTGAGGTCGAAGGAACCACCTGCCGTGACCATGGGGGGTTAAGTTTTCTCACATGTCTACATGGGGTGACTACGGTAAGCAATATAGGGTTGTCTCCCAATGAGATTACTTGTATGTATATAATGTTGAGGTACATACAGGTAATCACCCCTAGAAAATTTTCCACTGCCAAACATACAAGAACTTATGGCAACAACATAGCAGGGTCATGAATTGACATATATACACTTTCATTGACGCAAAACCTTACATATATATAAATTGTATGTATAACATGACCTCTGACAAAGGCTCCATACACTTGAACATAAAATATACAGAGAAGTTATATCAGTTAAATCCCATTCTTCGCATTAATCAAAAAACCAAAACCTAACATCACAATCTTACTAGAACATCTTTCTACGCATCCCTAACCCAATACAGCTTTACATATACCAACATACGAATATACAGAAAAAAGAATACGCTTAGAATGGGGAGCTACCTCAGTTCATCAACAACCCTGGGGTGTTTAGGACGTGCGGGCTCATTGGGATATCAAGATGGCGGAACATCGTACGGGAGTAAATACTATCTCATGAGTGGTTCGTGGGGACGTTAAGTGGAGATCGATGAACGCCTTCTCCCTAACATCATCGGGATACATAGGTATTCCCAAAGGAGGAATTGTTGGCGTCGCTTAATGGTTTAACAAAATCTTTGTGAAATTTTTTTCGAGCGGCTTTACACAAGAATTGTCGGCATTACGGGAGCAACAATGAGTGTGAATTCAGGATGGATGTTTGTTACATACGTCCTAAGTACTTCACATGGGTGGGGGTACGGAATGTCCCTTCGACTCGGCTTATGGGCTCAGGATTTTTTTTTCGCAGTTAGGGACATGCTTCTGCAACCTTGGGGTGGGGAGGGATGGCCCAAAGAAGGAATGCCGGAAGGTTCTTAAAAACCTTAAAATTCTTTAAAAAGGCCTATACATCCTATTTTCGTGACGGTTGTGAACACAGGTTTATGTGTATATGCGGGGCAACGGAAAACATGTCGTCTGTGTAGCTTTAGAGCACTGGCACCCCCGTGTCCGGAGGCGGGCTTTCAAATTCTAAATCCGTGATTAATCGTGGATTTTGCCTGGCTCTATGCCTCGGGGGGCCCGGAGGCCTGACCCTGGGCAAAGGGTCGCCCGGGGGGTGGCGGCGGCGGAGACGTGTGTCACCTCCCGGGGCGTCGGGGAGTCGGGGTTGACATTTTAGGAGTTTTCGCCAGGAAGTTTTAAACCCCGGAGGTTTTTGGCAGATATGTCAAGGTTTTTTTGGAGGGGAAAACCCCGTGCAAAAGGTTCCTAGTTTTGTGAACGGAGCGTTGAGGGACAAAAATAGTAAAGGAAAGATTGAAAAAAAGGCTGGAGCGTGTGGGCCGTGGGGGGTAAACCAGGGATTGTTGAGGGTGATATTTGTAAGTGGAGTTCTGGGAAAACAACTGCGGCATCGAGATAGACGGGGCATTCCCGGGGCAGAGGCCGGGGAAAGTCAGGGCGATTTGTGACCGATCCCAATATGGTAGGGGTGCCCTGATTGAAAAGGGGGGAAAGGGAGAGGGAGGTGACTCACAGGAAAACTCGAGTGGCAAAGGAACACAAAATAAAAGTGCAGTGAGTAAATCCCAGAGGCATAGGGGAAAGCTCCCCCTTCGTAATTTTCAGATTGCACTTAATTTTAAATGGACTTTAGTTAGGCAAGAAATTTTGGTTGGAGGGGGTCTTTAAGGGGGTTTGTGTTTGACATATGCTTTTGAAAAGAGCATAATCACGGGTGGTTGTGTTTGCGTGAAAGGATATCGGATGTATGTTACCAGGGGTTGCAATTGAAAGGTGGGTGCAGTGGCGGTAAAGGAGACCACCCCCCTTGGTGTCATGTTGGGAAGGGGGGGGTAGGGCATGAGGGGGGATGTGTCTGGGTGAGATCGAGCAGTTTGTAGGAGTTACATGCCAGTAACTAGAAATACCGGGGAAAAAGTAGTTTTGTCGAGAGGTATTGTGTACCTTGAGAGGTTTGCCTGCTATACAGTAATAGGAGGTGATTGGAATTGTGTGATTAGGAGTGGTGATGTCAACCGAGAGGGGGGGGTTTGTAAGCTGAGTGTGCTGAGGGATTTTTGAGAGATATTGGGGTTTTTTGAGTGGTGGGGGGGGGGGATTTTAGGGGAGAACTTTCGTCCGTAGGGATATGAAGGCGATTGGACAAAATTTATTTAAGCAGGTAAGATTTGTGAGGGTGAAAAACCTTCGATGTGGGGTTTTGGGATCACAGGGCGGTAATACAGATTTGATGTGGGTGGAGGGTGCGTTTTTTATTCTGGGAGGGGAAATTTAAAAATTGTAAGGCTTCTTAAGGGGGAGGGGGGGGGGCCCTTTTTTTCAGTGATTGGGGGTTCCCTTTTTTGGGAGGCTGGGGAAAGGGGTAGTCTGTTTTTGGGGGAAAAGGAAAAACCCGGGAATACAATTTTTTTTAAAGGTTTAGGGACGAGAAGAGGGGGGTGGCTTTTGGGTTCAAAATTATCTGGAGGGACAGTTGCAAGATTGTTATGTTGGGGGGGGTGGTAGAGGGATGATATAGACAGTCTGGGGAGTAGAATCACTGAATTACACAATGATAGGTTTGATGAAATTAGGTTAGGGCGGGGTTAGAGGATGTTTGTGGGGAAAACCCTTTGGGGTTTGTTTTACGTAAATTTAGGGACCGCAGAGTGTAACCACCATTTACAATTGGAGACAACCCCTGGGGTGGGAGGGTACCGAGGTCGGCCCTATCCAAACGGAAAGTATGGTCTCTTGCAGAAGTTGGTTTGGGGAAAAATGGATTGGAGGGAGAGGGTTCCGGAGGGTTTTTTAAAGGGGGTTTTTCCATAGCGTTTAAAGTGAGCAGGAAGAGGGGGGTTTGGGGGTTTGGGTATAGTGAGGTTGAGGGGAAGACGTTTTCGGGATGATTGGGGAAAACCCCAGGGATAGACGGTAAAAACCAAATGTTTTGATGCACATTGGGGGTATTAGGCAGGCTTTTTAGGCTATGGATCATATGTTAACGTGGGAGTTGGGCACTCGAAAAGTAGGGTTTTATAGTTTTTTGCCAAAGAAGAGGGGGAAAAGATTGAGGCTTACCGTGAAATTCTTGATGTGCGCGATTAAAAGGGTTTTTGCAAAAAATTTTGGGGTAATAGACTGAGAAGGCATGGGGTCGGTATCATGGGGGACAGTTTGGTATCCCGGGGAGGAAAATCGGGTAGGTCTGACGTATTCAGGATTTCCTTGGGGTTTGTATAAGGGAGGTTTCATCGGAGGGAAAAGCTTATTTTATGGGATAGGGAATTTTTGATTGAGAGTTGGTGAGGAAGGGTTTTGGAGGAGGGGGGTTTGGATGGTGGGACTTTGTAGAAAGCATCGTGAAGTACAGATAAATGGTAGGTTGGGTAGTTCTGTAAGCTGGGGGGGGGTTTAAAGGGCAGGGGGTGTCCACCTCCCAAAAAACTCTTTGCATGATGCAGAATCCTTTCATGTCGGTTGATGGGGGAATGGAAGGAGGGGGAGAGTGGGGGGGAATTTTGTGGAATATTTTTTGGGGTTATGGATGATACAACTTTTTTATTTAAGAGAAAAAATTTTAAAGTAAAGTGGGAAGGGTAATTTAATTTTGGGAATGCTACTGGGGTGAAGTTAAAAAGCAGAAATCCGGTTGCTGGAGGGAGGCGCTTGGGTAGGAAGGGCTTGGGGGAGAGTTTGGTTGGATAACTGTGATAGGCTAAAGATTTTTGGGGGTTTTGTATTTGGCAAAGGAAGGGGAGCAGGGGGGTTAATTTGAAATGGTAATGACAAACTTTGAGTAGGTCAGGAGCTAAGGGTGTAAGGATGTAACCCCTTTCATCAAAGGGGTTGTGGTGGTAAAAACGCTGATTTAAGTAAAGGGGTGGGGGGTGGGGAAATTTTTCCCATTCAAGCAGGATATTATGGGAAATTTCAAAAAAAGATCAAGGATGTGTGGGGGGATGGGAGGGTGTGGTTTGGGGAAAGATGTGGGAAAGACGCGGGAAGAAGGGAGGATTGGGGTTTTGGCATTTGGGTCTGGGTAAGGCGCATAGTGAAGCAGAGGTATATTGGGGGTGGGGGAAAAGGGGGGTTTTGGTGGGGAGGTGTGGGGGATACCCAAATGGGGGGTGGCAGGGACTTTGTGGATGTGAAGATATGTTGCGGGTTTATGTTAAAGGGATGCAATTTAAAAAAACTCAAGTAAAAGGTTTTGTGGGGGTGGGGCGTCGTCAGGGAAACCCTGCAAGGGATGGGGATGATCCCACATATGATTGGGAGTGTATGGGTGGGAAATTTTGTAAATTAAGAATACCCGGGAAGAGCAGGGAAATTTGTTAAAAAATTTTTATGGGGACTTACACGAAAAAGTGCTAAAAAATGGGTTTTTTTAGAGGCGTCATGCGTTTTGTGGGGGGAAATTAAAAGGCTTTTCGTAGATATTTTGTTTGTTTGGAGGTTTGGAGGGTAAATTTTGGGTTTAAAAGGGTTTTTTTTTTATTGGGGGGGGACAGAATCACCCCTTTGGGCTTTTAAAGTTAGATTGGGAGGGGTACCCCCAAGGGGGTGGGGAGGGCTATCAGATTGTAATAGTTGATTCTTGTATGTTTTTTGGGGGATGAGGGGGGGGAGGGAAAATTGGATTAAAGCTTTTGGGAGGTGTTTTTATAGGGCAGATGTAGGGAAAAAACAATTAATGGGGGGAAGGTGGGTAATTAGTTTTTCCCAAGGGATATCGTGGATTACTGTTGAACGTCTACCCGTTTGGTGACGGGGGGAAGGAAGGGTTGGGCTCTTCAGTGGGTTCCTCTTGGAGTGTTGGGAAACCGATGAGGAAGGTTGATTGGTTTGCAGGTGGTTGTTGGGGTAAAATTTTTTTGCAGGGAGCCCTCGGGGGCCCGGGGTTTTAGACCTCATGAATTTTTAAAAACACAGAGTCAAAAGTTGTATGTGATTTTCTGTTTTTTTTCTTTTTTAAAGAACCCTTTATATGGAGGGTTTTTATTTAAATTATATTGTAAGGGTATTTTTATATTTCGAACTGATGAAATTTATCCTTTCATACGTCTCTTTTTTTTTTTATTTTAAAGGGTACTTTAGAACTTGTACGAACATATATAATTTTTGATGGGGGTTTATATATACCCTTATTTTGAATGGAAAGGCCTATTAAATTGAGTGTTAAACGGTAACATTAACTTTTGTATTTATTTGTTTTGGGAACCAATGCTTTGGTTATTTACATGAATGTAAATTTTTTTTTTTATTTGCAGACAATCACTTAGCACTTTTTTTTTTTTGATTTCCCGTTTGCTCTGTCAAAAGTGCACTACACTAGTTGTTTATGCATGGTAAATGTATACACTATATTGTTGGACTCATTCCTACTGTTTTAATGACTCCGACGTTTGTTTGGAAGTCGGGTTTGGGTTTGGGGTTTTTTAGTAGAATTTGTTATATTTAATTTTACAAGTTTTTTTTTTTTTGTTACCTGACATTGTCTGCCACTTCTGTTCTGGTGTTATATATTTGTTTATGTCAGTTTTTTTAGTGATAAGTCTTTTTGTGTTTTTTTTTTTTGTTTAGTATAAACCATCTGTTCTGTAAAACAAATTTCAATACATGTATGTGTTATGGCATTCTTGTATTGCATTTAAAGTTTAAAAGGGCTTTTTCCTACATTTTATAATGATTCCCACATTCGTTTAGTAGTCGGTATGTTTTTTTTTTCCCCTAATACGGGTTGGGTTTATTACGGTAGAAATTTTGTTATCAATGTTAATTTTTTTTTTTTTTTTTTTAGGTTTTTGTGTGTGACTGACATTGTCTGTCACGGGGTTTTTTTATTTGCTAATTGTTTTGGGTTTATCATTGTATGTTGTTTTTTAAATAAAATATAAAAAAAAAAATAGTTGAACCATACAGACTAAAACTTAAATCAAAAAACTTTGCAATGAACCAAAACCCGGGGACAGGGTAAAAACCTAATTAAAACTTTAAAAAGAATCGGTCATACATTAAAAGTATTCAAACATTGACCCCTGACAAAGGTCAATACAAAAGTAAGGGAAAACCCCACACACAACACACACAACAACACACACCACAAAACACACACACACACACCACAAACACACACACACACCCAACACCAAAACACACACACACTTACACACAAACAATTTCACAAAATCACATTAAACAAAAGACTGTATACACCAAGCAAAAACAGTATATAAGTAATTCTCATGCAAAAAAACCCGCAGGAACATAAATACAAACTAAAACACACTTCATGTCGCAAAGAACTTATTACTCAAGAATCGTGTCATAACAAGACTGATACACATCAAAATAATACGTAAAAAATCTACTATATTTATACCTACATTCGAAAAAGTGGTTATATCTAACATAACGAGACCTTGAGCTCTACATCCACACTTGGCTTCCATAAAGCTCAATGAAAACCAGGAAACCATTCCAAACCCACATTCAACAACACTCTCACGACCCCCCACCCCAAAGAGGCGAGACCCCGATGTGACCCCCTGACTCCCTCCAACCTATTAAAAAAACCCTTCACTCCACTCAAATATCAATCACAGATGACGGGAATTGTCCCTAACGTTAGCATACAATACCCCTCTGAGAAAGCCTGATCCCACCTCCTCCCATACAAATCTCTGTTACAACACATAGTATGATAGAACGTTACCGCAAGAACCTTCCTTCTCGTCCTCACTATCCCCTCTCACCCCTCATCACCCACTACATTATAATCTACCATGATATAATCTTAAAGCTCTATGACACCCGTCGACTAAACCCACCCATATCTAACTTAAAGCATGCAAAACCGACACCGGCACCCCACGGCCCCCCACCCTCTGTACCAACCTACGAAACGCAGCACCTGGACCTCCTCTGCCCTTCACAAAAGTAAACAACATGGAACGCTGTCTCATCCCCTCCACAGATACCACACCCCGCCACCCTCTAACACCTGTCTGTTTCGTAGTATCTCACCAGACGAAGAATCCCATGTAGCAGAAAATCGAAACATTACCTCATGCCCCGAGGGTTTAATAAAACTTCAGTTTACTAAATCTAAACCAAATACTTCTTCCACGCATACATGGGGACAAACCCTCAACTGGACAACGCAACCTACCTGCAAGTTAAACTACACAAAACCCTTGCCATACGAACCTTTCTCATTCCCATAAACCAACATCACAGCCCTCAAAACGATTTCGCATTCCCTCAACTCCATTCCTCGATACCACATACCCAGCCTGTCGTGTATCCTTCCCAACTGCCCCGCATCACACACGCCTCACACAACACTTCCCCTTAAATAAACACACATTTAGCCCTCCGTCTCAATCCAAACACCCTCAACCAACCCTGACTTACAGGTAACATTACAACTTCCCCCTTAACTCAATCACGACGTGAACCCCACAAAAATTTGTGCACATCATCCGTAGAATCCCTGCAAATCGCTGTCTGGATTTACTGGAGAGAGGTTTCGGGGTCAACGCCCCCGCGGCCCGGTCATTGACCCAGGCCTCTGTGGATCAGCGCCTGATCACCAGGGCTCTGTTGCTGCTGGCTGCACGCAAACCAACGACGAGCCACAGCCCGGCTTGATGAACTGACTTAGGGTGCTTGCCATTGCCTGCTTGAAGCTTCCAGGTCTGTATGGTATCCCCCCCTATGTGTGCTGGGAGGCAGTTGAACAGTCTCTGGGCCCCTGACAACTTATTGTATGGTCTCTTAACGGCTAGTGACACCCCTGCTTTTCATTGGGGGGATGGTGCATCGTCCCTGCCAAGTCTTATGCTTTCGTAGTGAGTGATTTTCGTGTGCAAGTTCGGTACTAAGTCCCTCTCGGATTTTTCCAGGTGTATATAACATGTATCTCTCCTCCTGCGGTTCCAGGGAATACAGGTTTAGAAACCTCAAGCGCTCGCAGTAATTGGAGTGTTTTTTATCTCCGTTAAACGCGCCGTGAAAGTTCTCTGTACATTTTCTAAAGGTCGCCAATTTCACCTGCCTTGAAAGGTGCTGTAGAAGTGCAGCAATATTCCAGCCTGATAGAACAAGTGACCTGAAGAGTGTCATCATGGGCTTTGGCCTCCCTAGTTTGAAGGTTCTCATTATCCATCCTGTCATTATTCTAGCAGATCGGATGATACAATGTTGATGGTCCTTGAAGGTGATATCCTCCGACATAATCACCCCAGTCTTTGGACGTTGTGTTTCGCTCTATTTCCGTGGCCAGAATTTGTTTTGTACTCTGATGAAGATTTAATTTTTTCTCATGTTGTACCTATCCTGAGTAAGTTTGGAAATATCACATGCGTTGAACTTCATATTTTTCCTGCAGCCCACTGAAAGATTTGTTGATTTTCGCCATGGAGCCTTGCAGTGTCTGCAATGGAAGACACTGTCATGTCAGATTCGGGTTGTCCCATCTGAAAAAGGCAGACACGTGCTGGTGGCTGACATCCTTGTCTATTCCGATATAGGAATGTGAAACAAGAGGGAGCTAGTACTGTGCCTTGTGGGAACAGAGCTTTCACCGTAAGCTGCCTCGGACTTACTCTGTTGCGACTACTCTCTGTGTTCTGTTAGTGAGGAAATTAGAGATCCATCGACCGACTTGTTTCCTGTTATTCTTTAGCACGCATTTTGGTGCGCTATTACGCCATGTCACACTTGTCGAAGGCTTTTTGCAATGTCTGTATTATATTACATCTGCATTCTTTTTGTCTTCTCGTGCATTTAGGACCTTGTCGTAGTGGTCCAATAGTTGAGACAGCAGGAAGCCGACCTGTTCTAAACCCTGTTTTGCCCTGTGTTGTGTAACTGAATGGTTTCTAGATGGGTGGGTGATCTTGCTTCTTAGGACCCTTTCAAAAAGATTTTATGAATATATGGGATGTTTAGTGCTATTGGTCTGTAGTTCTTTGCTGTTGCTTGTACTGCCCCCTTTGTGGAGTGGGGCTATGTCTTTGTTTTATAACTGAGGGACGACCCCCGTGTCCATGCTCCCCTCCATAGGATGGAAAAGGCATCGTGATAGGGGCTTCTGCAGTTCTTGATGAATCACAGAGTTCCATGAGTCTGCCCTGGGGCAGAGTGCTAGGTCAATGTTCCTTATCGCTGTACGAAGTCATTTGCTTCAGATAAACATCGATAGGCTTTTTTAATCAATTTTGTGGCTCTCCTCCTAAAAAATATCATTTGATCTTCGACACCAGTCCTGGGTTAGCGGCTGCTAAAAACTGAGTCATATTGGGTCTTGAGTAGCTCACCCATTTCCTTGCTGTCATCTGTAGGACCCCTTCTTGTTTTAAGTAGGGCCCAATACTGGCGTTGTTTCTCGATTTTGATTTGGCATAGAGAAGAAATAACTTTGGGTTTCTTTCGATTTCATTTAATAGCTTTTAGTTCATCCCGCGATTCCTGACTCCTAAAGGATTCTTTTTTAGCTTAAGTTCGATGCTTGCAATTTCTCTGACCAGTGTCTCCCTGCGCATTTCAGATACATTGACGCGTCTTTTAGCCGCTCGTTTATTCTTTTCCGTCGCCTTTAAAAGGAGCGCCTGTCTCTTTCTATTTTACATCTACTCCCCTTTTTCTTAGAGGAATAAGCCTTGTGCATACATCGAGTGCCACCGAGATTAATCTGTTTCTAGGCATAAGTTTTGGGTCTGTGTATGCTTAGTATATCTTCCACCTTATATCGGTTAGGACTTGGATTACTTGGTCCCACTTTATGTTTTTTTATTGAAGTTGAATTGTGAATGCTCCCTCGTGCTAGACTTCATTTTGTCGGTCTGGGGCTCCTCGCATACATGTCTGAACCTCAATTATTTGTATCTAGTATATTGATTTTGATATTGGACCTTTCTTATCAGGATCATCATTGTGAGTGATTATGATGATCAAGTGTATTCTCCAGTCTAGTAGGAGGCTCTATTATTTGCTGGTTTAAATTGACATTATTTGGCAGAGATTTAAAAAGCTCGGTGAGTGTGAGTTTTCATCAGAGCATGCCTCCTGTGTTATTAACTGGCAACAATATTATTTGCTATATCCTCCATTTTAGTGCCTTAAGTTGAAATCCCCGCAGGACAAGATGTTGGGTGCAGGAGCTGGAAGAATTTCCAGACAAGTGGTCAATTGTTTAACAGCTGTACCTGGATTGCAGGTATGATGCAATCCGAGGTCTTGTAGACTACCACAATGACTAGGTTTTTGGTTCTCGACTTTAAAAAACCTTTGGCTTAAAATAACTTTTTCCATATACTCATTTGAGCATTTAAGCAGTTCTGTGCAAACAAGTGACATCTGCAATGTACCGCCAACCCCCCTTTTGCCTGTTTCACTCGGTCACATCTGTATAGGTTGTAACCTGGGATCCATACTTCATTGTCCAAGTGATCCTTTATTGGGTCTCAGTGAAAGCCACGAACATTGCCTTTGCCTCTGCAAGCATTCCACGGATAAAGGTAATTTGTTGTTTGTTTGCTGGCTTTAGACCCTGTATATTTGTCCAAAGAAAGAAATGTATCGGACGGTGTATTGTTGAACTGGGGGGGGATTTTTTTTACTTCCGGCATTAGTATCTGTATCTGTTGGTAGGAGCGAGGCCATCGCCTGTGTTCCACTCCGGAATGACTGGATTTGGTGTACGAATTCTGCCATTTTCCTGCCAGTTTTTTTCCCTTCCCTGCACTAAAAGCCCTCAACCCTCTGATGGCATGTGGCTACCCAGGTTTTCCCCATGGCCTGGATGTTTTGTATCTTTAAGTCCCCTGTAAGATGGTAGCCTGGCAATTTTAAGTTAAAGCACAGTCTTTCCTGTACTGAAGAGGTACCACATTTCAGGTGAAAATGCTTACAGGAAGGGAGTTTTGCATATTCCAGTTGGCATAGGGCAAGGCATTATTTCTAGGTGGTCAATAGTTTGCCACCCCATCTGTTTTTCCAGATTCCCCATCCAGCAGATACCAAGTGCATAGTATGTCACAGGCTTGGTTTTCCGCTGCCTTGGGTTTCTGAGACTGTCTCCCTGTTGGTGCATGTTTCCCTGTCTTAACTTCTATCCTCCCTAGCACCAACAATGGAGCCCCACCAGTTGTTTTTGGTAATTTATCCTCACTATGCTATTGGAGTCCTCTGTTTGCTATTTCTGCGGTAATTTCTAGTTTGCAATTGGTTTTATCTTAGTCTTTGACACACTTGTTTTTCCCTACTATGCTCCTATCCCCATGTGGTCATTTATATGTAGTCCTTCCTGGCTTATAATTCCGACTTCCTGGACAAAATCTCCAGCTTCATCAATACTGTCTCCCAGGACAGTATCTCCAGCTTCACCATTTCTTCTCCCCAGGACAGCACATCCAGCTTCACCATTACTGTCTCCCAGGACAGCACCTCCAGCTCACCATTACTGTCTCCCAGTACAGAAACCTCCAGCTTCAAAACCATTACTGTCTTCCAGGACAGCACAAACTGCTAAGCTTTACTATTACTGTCTCCCAGGACTATCACCTCCAGCCTTACAGTGTTGTGACTACATGGCCAGTATCAAGGGCAGTACCTTTCAGCCCAGCTTTTTATGCGTTCCATCGTTGTAGAAAGCTTCCAGTTTTCTATGAAAGCAGCTTTGAGGTTGTCCTCTTTTAATACCCTTGTGATTTAAGTCCACAAGATTTTCCTCATTTGGGCATACCCCCCAGAAACACTTCTCTTTTTTAATACTGCTTGAAGCTATTCTGGGATATCTGCACCAGGGGCGTGACACCAATTCCACAAAAATGACAATTTAACCATGTGGAGGCCCGTTTGTTTGACTGACCACAGACTACACACAGCTTCAATGAATTGAATGGTTTTGAATTACTGCAATTTCTACTAGCAAACCTCTTGAATTTATATTAATAACCTTAATGGAAGCTCTAGCTATTTGTAATTCTGTTTTCTATCTACCTCTTTTTGTAGTATATATTGGGGGGACACTTACGTCATGTTCCTGATTTTTTAATGTTTGGTGTTTATAAGGGCGCCTACAACACCCATCCGTTTACAGTCGCTTTATTGTCCAACAAACTGTTTGAAACCAGTCCCCCGGTTCGGACCAGTCAAGGTTCGGACCAGTCAAGGGTTCGGACAGTCAAGGTTCGGACCAGTCATAGGTTCGATCCATCAAAATGGTTCGAACCATCAAAGGTAGGAACCAGTCGATCTGCTCTGATCATGGTCACTTATTTAAAACATACTGTTCGGTGATTGAGCTAACACATGAAGGATCTACTGGAAATTAACTCCCCAGTATATGTGATTTGACTGATACAAAAGTAATAACTTTGTGCGTTGAAAGCCGGTGGATATCGCCAGCTCCTACAATGACGAACGGTCCACCTTTTATCATATCGCTGTATCTGGCTTTTCTATTTTTTTTTTTTTTTTTTTCGACTCCAACCGCAATAAATGCTATATTATCACTATAGTTGCTGGGAGCAAGATTTTGGAGGAAGGACGCTTTTCAGTAGTAAAAATTGCTTCTCGTTGTGTAATATTGCGACCGCAGGTTAACTACAGGTTATATGAAATATCACAGAAAACGTCTCGTATTTCAAGAAAAAGAAAACTAATGAAAGTCACTCCCTCCACTAAGGTACCATTATAATACTGGTAGTGCTACCTAACAACACTGTATTCTGCTATTCACTGGTATCACTAGATTATATGCGAGTACCCTCGCAGCCAGTAAGATTATTAAAAACCAGCTGACCTGTGGTAAAGTTTCTGGCGACTTCTGGCACCTGCCTCTATAGGCTTATCACTTCATTACAAATTCCCACCTGTTTTACAAATGACACTGTACCTTTATCATCAAAATACTAGAGCCACGTAGTATAAACACTATACCCTATGTATACTCAATGATGATCAGGGAGACTTTCTTTCTCTGACATGAAAGGTTCAATTATTATTATTATTTCCACAGGACAACGGGACATAGGCCTATCTGATTCCCCTCTGGCAGTAAACACTGCTACGCTGTGCACACTAATTCTCCTTTTTTTGACTCAGTATGATAATGTTTTCCCGCCCAAGAGTGTTCCAGTCGCTAGATGGATGTTATCGTATAGGATTGATGACACAAATTACAGTTCAGCACGTAAGAGCACCGGAAACACGAGAAAAACCGGAGCACAACGAGGCACGCCTGACACGCTGGCAAGCTTAATCTGTAATTGGAACACAGCTGCAACATGCCAAATCTTACTATACAATAAAATGTTTCGACTATCCCTCGCTGTATCAGAGTTAGGTGCTGGGTCCTCAGAACACCTAACGTCCCACACGATCCTTTCAATAACCTAATCCGAGTTTTCCTCCTGTGCCCGCAACCATGTCATCCTTATAAATAATACCACAAATCAATAAAGACACTGCCGCATTCATTAAACAACATTAATCTCCCCCACCACCCCCCCACCCAAGAACCCAACCCCATGCACCTTGTCTTCCACACTATTTTATCCTCATACCTGTGGCACTTCCAAAAATTTGCACACCTCGTGCCAACACTGCCCAATGACATCCCTTCCACGAATGAGAACAGTGTGTGTCGTCAACAAATCCAATGTAAACCCGGCAGGCCCTTCCACCCCCCCACACTCCCTAACATGGTGTATATAAACAACGTCAACATTCATAAAAGGGGTCCTGGAAACACGCAACAAATATTTGGACATGGGGCATCCCAGTTCAAAGGCCTCTACCCATTGCAATATCACTCCCCATACACCCATTAATCTGAATCCTCATGTTTTCGCCCCCTTGTATTACGTATTTACCCACTCGACTATTTCCCTCCGCCAAAACCCTGTCTCCTAAGGATCAACTGCAAAGCTCCCTTTCCACTCTATCATATGCTCCCTGCCAATCCTAAGTCCAACAAAGCCGCCCCTCCACCCCACCCTTTAGCTTCCAACAAAACTTCTCAGTATCACCTGTCCCTTCAATCATGACCTGCCCTGCAAAACCCAAACTGAGATTTTTAGACAACAACCCATCCCACTACACATTTGAACCTATTACCTAAAATTTTTGCAAACACCTTATATGACTGCACACATCCAGCGATATGGCTCGGTACTCCTGACTGGTGGGCTGGCCCCATGACCTTTGGGACCAATACTACTACTACAGTAGCCCCTGCTTCTTCCCCCCAACTTTACCCTTCTCCTTCATAACGATAAATAACATAAGAACATAAAACGAAGGAACACTGCAGAAGGCCTTCTGGCCCATGCGAGGCAGTCCCAATTCACTCCCTACCGGCTTAAGCCAATGCACCAACCTAGTCAGGTCAGTCCACATTGACTTAAGGGAGGAACAACGGCTAACCGACCCTGGTAGCACAACTATCAGGTCCAACTCACACCCAACCCTCATCCACCTCATGTTTTATCTCTCAACTATTTTTTAAAGCTACAACAACGTATCTGGCCACTATAACTGTACTCGGGAAGTTGTTCCACTCATCCACAACGCTATTCCAAACCATAACTTTCCCTAATTCTTTCCTTGAATCTGAATTTTTTCCAACCTAAACCATTGCTGCGCGTCCTGTCCCAAGCTAATATTTTCAGCACACTATTTACATTCCCCTTTATTTATTGCCTGTCTTCCATTTATACACCTCAATCATATCCACTAATTCTACGTCTTTTCTAGAGGAGTGACGCGAGATTCAGGCGCCACCTACTAACGTTCTTAATCCTCATAGGGAATGTTTCTGATACACTGGGATCAACTTTGTCATCCTCCTTTGTTACATTTTTCCAAGAATTTATATCCATTCTGTAATACAGTGACCCAAAACTGTGCAGCATAATCTACATGAAGGCAAACCCAAGGATGTATAGAGAGAAGAACAACCTGAGGACTCCCTATTAATTTATGCTTCTTGAAATGAAGCCAAGATTCTATTAGCTTTATTGCCGAACACTTATGTTTGTCCTGTTTCCAGATTACTGCTCAACCAGAACTTCCTAAATCTTTTTTCGCATCCGTAATATTAAGATCTACATAATTAGTTTATATGGGGCTTGGTTATTGTACCCTTGTCCAACATTTAGAACTTTGCAAATTGTCTATATTAAACTGCATCTGCAACTTCTCCGACCACTGGCATCATCCTATTCAACTCTCCTGATGCTCGAATGTCCTCGCCGAATGAATTCGACGGCCTATTTTGGAGTGTCGATCGCAAACTTGCCGATGTCGCTCTTAATGCCCTCATCTATGCGTTTAGTTAGATGTTGAACAGCAGGGGCCCAAACACTGACCCTGTGGACACCGCTCGTGACGTTTCCCCACACTGATTCTCCCCAGTTATGCAAACTCTCTGCTGCCTATTAGTCAAACATGCCTCTATCCAGGAAAAATTTCTCCTCCTATTCCATGTGCTTTAATTTTCCTCATAGTCTCTGATGTGGGACCCTGACACAGCCTTACTGAAGGTCCATATACACTATCATATTCATTACATGATCTTACTCCCAAATACCTAGTGAAAAAAGTTAATAGATTAGTAAGGCAGGAACGCCCCCCTTTGTAAAACATCCTGAGATTCGTTGATTAATTTATGCTTTTCAAGGTGGCTACGAACTGCCTAGGCGGCAAATTATGATTCCAGAAATTTTCCCACTATATGGAGGTAGGCTCTTGTCATAGTCGAAGCTAAGGACTTTCTTCACCTGTTTTGAAAATAGGTATCACATTGCCATTTTCTACTTATCTGGCACCATGCCAGTTTGTTAGTGAATGTTGAAAAAGATTAAGCCAAAGGTGTGCTAAGCTCCTCTTACATCCTTTAGACCCCTTTGCATACAGTTCAATAAGGCCTGGGGATTTGTTAGGTTTTAATTATCTAATTGCCTAAGGACCATGTCAGTTGTGCCCCTCAAATCGTGCACAGTTTATTATCGTCCCTGTTCTACATAATTTATCATTACTGGGAAATATCGCTGGTATCCTCCTGTGTAAAAACTGAGGAGGAGTAGTGTTAAAACGATCTACACATTTCCTTTATCAACTGTCAGTGAGCTGACCCGAGGAACTTTTGAGGGGCCTATCTTTGTCTCCTGATCTACTTCTGTAAACTGAAAGAATCCTTTTTGGGTTTATTTCCTTCGATTTCTTGCAACTTTAACCTCCATAATCTCTTTCTTGCTTTTCTAATTCCCATTTTTTATACCTCTCTTTAACTGAATATAATGATTTCTTTAATCCCCTCTCACTTCTTTTGATTTGCCTATATATGCCTCTCTTTTAGACCAATCAGATATTTTAATTCAATTGTTCATCCATTTAGGATCATTTTTTGTTTGATCTGATTCCCCTAATTTGGAACACAATTTGACTGAGCAGCTAGAACTAGCCCTGGGAAAAGCATCATATCGGCAACCATCAACCACCTACCGACCCTTAGTCAGGTCATTCCAGTTCAGCCCACCTAAAGTAATATTTCAGTCCTATGAAATCAGCCAAGCGAAAGTCAGGGATGGGGGGGGCGGAGAACTTGATTGCCAATATTAGGGGAATTCCTGATATATTAAAACCGGTGATTTGTGATCACTTTCCCCAAGCTCATCAATAACCTCAAGATTAATAATAAGTGTTTTCCCTACTGGCAAGAACCAAGTCAAGGAGGTTATTTCCCCATTGGCTCTGTCACAAAACTGTTTTAAAAAACAATCCAGATCTATCAAGAAAGTACACCTGACACTAAATTTCCTGTTAAATTGCTCCAGTCAATCTGTCTATATTGAAATCTCCCATAGCACAAACATTTTTCGTATGTAGATGCCTTAACTAATTTCGTCCCATAGAAGTTTAAATGCACTCCCTATCAAGATTTTGGGCCCTGTAAATCACACCCAAAATTAGTTTTTCTCGGCCCTCGAGAAGCTGTAACCAAACAGATTCAGTGGCTGACTGCTTCTAATTTAATATCTTGTCTAACATAGCAATTTTAAATTGTCTCAGACAATCGGCTACTCCACCACCTTCCATGTTTGACCCTGTCAGTGTGTAAATAATTTATAGCCTTGTAAAGTGACATTCGAGGCATCTCTCTATCTGTTCAGATTGATCCAGTCTCTGTTAGCAATAAATTATGTTTCCTGCCCATGCAATTAATCTTTAGCTCATCTATCTTATTTCTTACATGACTCCTGCTATTAGTAAAGTAAAACCTTAAGGAGCTAGTCCCCTTGCTCCCGTCTGCTGTCTCCCCTTTTGTTTGCTGACGCGATCTATTGTCTTTATTAAACTTCATGCTGAATGCCTTATTAATACATTTACTGTTTTCCAACCCAAGTGTTGCAACCTGCTTGTTTCCCACACATTCACCCATAACTCTATCTTCATCAGTTTAAAATCATAGGCATTTCACCAATAGTCCTTCTCAATCGAGTCTGCAAAGTGCTACTACCCCTGCCCTCAGAGAGATGTACCCCATCCCTTGCATACCTATCATGTTTTGCCATAAAAGTTGTTTCCAGTTTGTCTATGATGGGATTGCCAAGTTCCTTGCAGTTTCTGTCACCAGCAATTTACACAATTGCCCTAGGACAACCATTCATTTCCAACACCCCTTCTAAGGCTAATTAGCTACATATGATTGGGATCCCTCCCTTAGAGTTAATGAAATCTATAGCTGACATTGTACTTATCTAGCAGCTCTCTCCCTACCCTTCCCAATATCATTTCCAACCAGCACAGAGACAGATAATGGGCTTGTTCCCTTTACCTGACAAGAGTATTATCCAAGCCTGTTGAACAATGTCCCCAACACCAGCTCCAGGAAGCACACTCTATCTCTCATCTTCTTATTCCTATTACAAAAAGCACGGTCATAATCGTACCTGAGAGTCACAACGCACAAGAATGCGCTTCCTCCATTAGCAAGGTCAGTAGTACCCTTACCTTCACTTGCCACTGAAGTACATTCATCCTGGAGAAACGAGAGAAGCGATTCCGTACCTTCCAATCTTCACTCTTAACTTTCCCTTACCTGATGCCCTCACACAATACTGTGAACACTTTCGCCACTTTAGGCAGGTGCTGGGCTGCACCTCACTGCTGTAGCCGTTGCTACCTCCCCAACACAGCCTCCTCACCGAAATGACAGACTGCACCTCACTGCTAGAAGTCTCATTCCCCAACTCCACCGCCTCACACTCTCAACCCGACCCATTGAGTGGGACCTTCACCTCCTAATCTCCTCCTGTAGAAGCAAGACCTCTCCTCAACTCTCCAACTCTCAATGTTTAAAACACTGCAGAAGGCAAGCCATGCTTTGTAACCGTCCACGCGAATCCCCAAAGCAGCTCAGGGTCTGTGACCTCACGTGACGACTGACCACGTGACCTAACTATAAATCCCCTTATTAACGTCCATTTGTAAATAAAATTTCTACTGGGAGACCGCCAATACCCCTCTTTCCCCTTCCTCAATCCCCTTAAAAACCGCATTCTCTATTTACCTCTGCCGTAAATAGTCCCACCTAAAGCCTGTCTATACACTATTTTCTAATTACACCGTTAAATTACAACGTAAATTACACCTAAAGTCCCAGTTCCTGAGCAGCCGGCTGTGGCTCGTACGTTGTTTTGCGTGCAGCCAGCAGCAACAGCCTGGTTGATCAGGCGCTGATCCACCAGGAGGCCTGGTCACAGACCGGGCCGCGGGGGCGATTGACCCCCGATACTCTCTCCAGTAAACTCCAGTAAACAACGTAACACACCATGACCAGTGCCACGACTCCCACCCCCCCAACTGTTCCAGTACTTCTCGTACCAAGCCTCCACATACGCACACATCCCCTTCGTGGTTCGTATCTCCTGCCCTGCTCTATAATTCCCAACCATCTCCATTACCTCTAAACGTGGGATATTCGTCACTGCTGCCTGCCGTCTGCATTGAATGCCGCAAAACACATCTGACGGCTTGTCGCCCAAATCACTTCTTCCACCCCTTGCCTGCACCCTTACAAAGCTTGAAACCTTTCATTTTGCAAAACCCCAACCTCCACTTATTTCAAGCTATTTCCTATCTATAGGAAAATTTATTCCACGCACAACACCCCGCCCATAGCAACCTCTTACCCTATCTCAAAATAGTTTAGCCCGTCCATATTTAAATTTTTAATACGATTTTTCCTCTCTTCACTTAAAACTTCTAATCCTTTTCCTTTGCAACACTATCCCACCATGATCACAAATTTCATCCACTCCCTGTTTTTTCCCCCCACACTAAGCTCCCTCCATGGGACTGAAAACCCCTTCCAAACCCCGCCTCTCTTCACCTAACACACTTATATTTAATTACCAATAACTTCATATTATGTCCACGAGCATCCCCCACCCAACTTCCAACCACCACTGCCCCTATGATCTACATTTGTAGCCTCAACAGTACTGAAAGATTTCAACATCCCACCGTCCCTGAGAAAGGTAACACTCTATCTAGTTCTCGCTGCATATCCACTCCTAACAAACGTAATTCAGTCACCCACACCGCCCCCCTCCCGAGGAATCACGTAACCCTAACATCCCTTAATAAATCCCTAAGAGCCACAGACATATGTCCAGCCCTTTTGGGTCGAACATCAGCCACCCTGATTACACTATTCCAGTCCCCACCAACTATTGCCACCTCTGGCAGTGCACTTAAGAAAAACACAAGATCCCACACACAAAATCATTCTTTACCTTAATTTTTATTTTCTGCAGGTGCATACACACTCACAAAAGACACACACTTACCCATCCACCACCCATCCACATGCAACACCCCCCTCCCCCCTCCTCCCTCACTTCTCTGAAAAACAAACGGGCTCGTCTCCCTTATTAAAATTCCACACCACCTTTTAAGACGGGAGATTGGCAGGGTAACTACTCGAAATCCTGCCACCTCCAACACCCACTCTCTTTAAAATTGTGCTCCTGCAGGAACACAACATCCACTCTAGATTTATTCAGGAAATTACGAAACCAATCTCCCCTTCATACTGCTGCAAAAACCCATTAACATTTACAGACATACACCTAAGGCCTATTAAAGTTTCCACCCCTGCTTCCTCTCATCACTCCTTTACAACTCCAGAGTTTGAATTTAAGTTTGACACCTTGAGAGTGCCTCTTTCCCTCCCCCCTTCTTCCGGTGCCTCCTATCATGGCTACCCCCACTTACACCACTACCTTCACGCTTTACCCCAGTCTGTTTCCCAGGGCCCTTTTTGCAGGCGTAAGGACGCATCAGAATCTGACGTAGCCGCCCCTTTCTCGTGACCGTCATGTTACACCCTGTCTTGATCAGATGTTTTCCTCTTGATGAACCTCCACCTCTACCTGAGAAAGGTTTAATGATTCAACGGATGACTCCCAAACCACCATCACTTCCCAAATTATCATGTCTCTGACTTTCGGAAGCGACGGGGTCTCCGATGACACCACGCTCAGATGTAATGTCCCTCTCTGCGGTGACAAAGTCTTCAACCCCCTCCACCAATTCCTCCTCAATCTCAAGAACCTTCTCCTGTAATTGCTGCTCCTCCTTATCACAGGAGACATACCTGATCAGGCAGCTGGGGCGGGACCCAACTCACCACCAGTCCTGTGTGCCCGATCCACTACCTCGCTCCACAAAACACCACGCCCTCCATCCGATATTTGTTTCTCACCTGCCGCCTTTGAAGCAGGGGCTGCGACGTCCACCAGAGGTCCAGGCACACGTCTTCACTTGTCACAGGTCGCCGCTATGTGATCATACTCACCACATAGGCGGCATGTACGTCGTTGTCCTGGATACATTACCATTACCTGCATCCTGAAATCTTGTAGATACATATAGGACAGTATTGGGTGCCTCAAAGTCATTTTGAGGTTGAAAGAACCCTCTGGAAAACCAGCATAGGCACCTGCCGCCCAGGTACCATGTTGAGCATAATGCACTGCCCCATACGTCTCAAAAACTTTCCTTATATCCGCCTCGTCCGCCTCAAAGGGAACATTGCATAACTTGATCCACGTATAATGCCGTGAAACATCTATCATTCTTACACTGACAGCTGGTGTGACACTAAGACTTACATCCTGAAACCTGGTGACTAACGATTCATAAACCGTAGCTGATAGCAGTTGGACGAATATTCTTTGGCCTCCATTTAATGCTACACCATACAAGTCACTATCTTGTATGCCATATGTCTCCAGGATGATCTTTGGCACTAAGACTTGCGCAGAACTAGGCGTTATCGTTCCTTTAAGTGGCTCAATGCCTAGAGTATTTATCCGGCGTCTCAGACTAACCACCATCTTGACAATCACAGTGCACCTATGTTGTTAGCAGAGGCGTGACAGCACCACTTCACACCGCTGCAGCCAGGTAACTGACAAGGGAGTTCGCCTACAAACAGCAGAGGGGTGCAGAGCACAACCGCACTCTAATGTGGTCAGGCAGCGAATATAACTCAAGAAATCGTAATGACACGATTGCAAACAAACCATACCCCCGGCCGGGATTGAACCCACGGTCATAATCTCAAAACTCCAGCCTGTCGCGTTAGCCACTAGGCCAGCTAGCCACAATAAGATTCATCCAACTAGGTATATTTCTACACTGTAGGAAGGTTAGCACAGGCACCACTGTGACCACAAATGCAAGTTTTTACAGACGAATCTCCAGCTAGCGTGGCCGTGACGAACTCTAGCTCAAGTCCCCTCACTGCCGTCAACATGACTCACAAAATCGTAATGACACGATTGCAAACAAACCATACCCCGGCCGGGGTATGGTAGAAATATACCTAGTTGGACAAATCTTATTGTGGCTAGCTGGTCTAGTGGCTAACGCGACGGTCTGGAGTTTTGAGACTCTATGACCGCGGGTTCAATCCCAGCCGGGGGTATGGTTTGTTTGCAATCGTGTCATTACGATTTCTTGAGTCATGTTGACGGCAGTGAAGGGACTTGAGCTAGAGTTCGTCACGGCCACGCTAGCTGGAGATTCGTCTGTAAAAACTTGCATTTATGGTCACAGTGGTGCCTGTGCTAACCTTCCTATGGTGTAGAAATATACCTAGTTGGATGAATCTTATTGTGGCTAGCTGGTCTAGTGGCTAACGCGACGGGCTGGAGTTTTGAGACTCTATGACCGCGGGTTCAATCCCGGCCGGGGGTATGGTTTGGAGGGAATATAAATAGAATTAAGGGTAACAGAACTGGGCAGATCGCGCACCCTCATACCTTGCATAGGACGAATGAGTTAGTCAGTGCTTGGGCTGCTACATCTAGCTATGACAATCTTCCCAGTACCACACAGGCGAAATTAATGGACAAATATAATGCCAGGGAGAGACTTGTTTGCTTTATGCTCAGCAAGAAAGATGACTGCAACATTCATTTCACTAATTTTGAACTTGATACAGCACTAAGGGCAGCTCCACGTCGCCTGGTGAGGATGGTATTACTTACAACATACTCAGATTGCCGTGTCGAGAACCAGGTAATCCATTACTTGATTTATATAACATGAGCTATGTCACTAGGGAGCTCCCTAAATCATGGACCAACAGCCTCATTAATCCCATTCCGAAGCCCAATCAACAAAACTCATTTCGCCCAATATCCCTTACAAGCTGCTTATGTAAAACATTCGAAAGGATGATTCTTAATCGTCTTATGCACAGAATTAAGCAATTCTTGTCTCCCCGGTTGCATGGCTTCAAGCATGGAAGGAGTGTGCATCATTGCATTACCACCTTTCTCACTCTGCACACTGACAGCTCATACACTACCTTTCTAGACCTTAAATTTGCTTTTGATGTAGCCAGCCGACATGTAATCATTAGTGAACTTGCCAGAATGGATGTTGGAGGATGGCTTCTCCATTGGATTAAAGGTTACCTGTCCAACAGAAAGTCGTCTGTTGTTCCAGGGACATAGAAGTGTAACTAAAGACTTTGAATTAGGAACCCCACAGGGAGGTGTGCTTAGTCCCACTCTTTTCAATATTCTGATTAATGCCCAACTTAATGCTATGCCTAGCCAGCCCCATCATTATATGGTTAGTTTTGCTGATGATATAATGATTCACACCACCGGATTCTCCAACATCCAAAACATTCTTAATCATGTACTAGTCTCGCGTCAGGACCTGGGGTTGATAATCTCAGGGGATAAAACAAAGATACTCAACAGGCGTCCTCCTCGACAGAGAGGCACAGTTCGTCAGATCCAGATATCTAGGCTTTGAGGGTCCACTATTTGGACCTGTTGTAACGAGACTTTGTCGCCAATACAAAGAAAGGCTGAGAGCACTTAGAGTTGTGGTAGGCCTTCATCCCACATATGGAGCTAATGTTAAAATTGTGAAAATTATGTATCTTGCTTATATTAGATCATTGGTTGATCATGCGGGGCCACTACTTGCACTCGTGTCTGACTGGAAGCTTGGAGGGCTGCAAAACGAAGCAATGAGAATCATCCTAGGATGCCCTCGTACAGCCAAAATTTTAAATATGCGGAAAGAATTTAATATTCCAAGCATTAGAGATCGTGTTACTGAAAGAAATATCCTTATTGGGGTCAATATGCTTAGGTTAGCCCATTCAAACCCATGCACAGAAGCCCTCCAAACTTTCCTCAGCACTGGTGAACATCCTTTCAGATGGATCGAAAAAACTGGAACCGACCTCCGCATGAACCAGCTACATGATTTATGTCAAGTTAGGCAACAGAGACACTTCCCTGCTCCATGGGATATTACCCATTCCAAACTACCATTCCTCCATTTCCCCCCAAAACTCTTCTTAAATCACAACCAAAGCTTCGTCTTGAAGCCAAACATGATGCCTTAAGCTGTATTGATAACTTAGTCACACACAACACTCTTTCACAAATTATTTACGTTGATGGTTCTGTTCACCAGTCCACTGCTGCAGCTGGTATTGCTGCTGTTGTCATACAGAGTGATGGCTCTCTTAAAGAAATTGGAGCACGCATCAATAACTGGGCCTCTACCCTTCAAACAGAACCGTTTGTCATACTCCTTGCACTCAAATGTGTCCATGTATCTAAGATTGACACTTTAATTGTAACTGACTCTGTCATCCATAAATGCTCTCAACTAATTAAGTATAAATTGTGGCATGCTTATGTCAGAAGCAAGACATAGGTATGGTAAGACTGTGGACAGTGTAGTCAGAGCGCTCATGCTGTGGATTCCATCTCATATTGGTCTTCAGATGCATGATAGAACTGATAAATTGGCTAAGCTGTATGCTTTCAAAGAGGGAGTAGATTACAATCTTTGGTTGTCAGTTAGTAGTTGTAGAACAATAATACGAAAAGAACTTCAATTGAACTTCATTTACTTAAGACTTAGGGAGATTGACACAAGTCAGTCCATCTATCATCATTCCATACTGCAGGAGGAGCCACATGTCTATGGTGCATCCAACAAAATAAGCAGACTCTTGGATGTCACTACCGCCAGGCTCCGGCTGGGTTACAAGTATCTTTGGCAGGTTAAATCCCCACCACCAGATGTAGACCAAACGAAATGTAAACTTTGCCAGATGGACTATTGTCACACACTGCGTCATTATGTACGGGAGTTTACCTGGAGATTACATGGAGAGAGTTCCGGGGGTCAACGCCCCCGCTGCCCGGTCTGTGACCAGGCCTCCTGGTGGATCAGCGCCTGATCAGCCAGGCTGTTGCTGCTGGCTGCACGCAAACCAACGTACGAGCCACAGCCCGGCTGATCCGGAACTGACTTTAGGTGCTTGTCCAGTGCCAGCTTGAAGACTGCCAGGGGTCTGTTGGTAATCCCCCTTATGTGTGCTGGGAGGCAGTTGAACAGTCTCGGGCCCCTGACACTTATTGTATGGTCTCTTAACGTGCTAGTGACACCCCTGCTTTTCATTGGGGGGATGTTGCATCATCTGCCAAGTCTCTTGCTTTCGTAGTGAGTGATTTTCGTGTGCAAGTTCGGTACTAGTCCCTCTAGGATTTTCAGGTGTATATAATCATGTATCTCTCCCTCCTGCGTTCCAGGGAATACAGGTTCAGGAACCTCAAGCGCTCCCAGTAATTGAGGTGTTTTATCTCCGTTATGCGCGCTGTGAAGGTTCTCTGTACATTTTCTAGGTCAGCAATTTTCACCTGCCTTGAAAGGTGCTGTTAGTGTGCAGCAATATTCCAGCCTAGATAGAACAAGTGACCTGAAGAGTGTCATCATGGGCTTGGCCTCCCTAGTTTTGAAGGCTCTCATTATCCATCCTGTCATTTTTTCTAGCAGATGCGATTGATACAATGTTATGGTCTTGAAGGTGAGATCCTCCGACATGATCACTCCCAGGTCTTTGACATTGGTGTTTCGCTCTATTTTTGGCCAGAATTTGTTTTGTACTTGATGAAATTTAAATTTCTTTTTTAAAATTTTTTTTTTTTTTTTTTAATTTAATTTTTTCCCGCACCCCCCAAAAATTGGTTTTCCCCCATTGCATGT
>NW_026497838.1:0-19696 GCF_026875155.1 Cherax quadricarinatus | reverse complement strand
GAGCTAGTACTGTCCTTTGTGGAACAGAGCTTTCCACCGTAGCGCCTCGTACTTTACTCTGTTGACGACTACTCTCTGTGTTCTTTATGAGGAAATTATAGATCCCGCCCGACTTTTCCTGTTTTTTTCCCTTTTTCGCGATTTTGTGCGCTATTACCCCCGGTCCACTTGTCGAAGGCTTTTGCAAAGTCTGTAATATTACATCTGCATTCTTTTTGTTTTTTTTTTTTTTTTATATTTTTTTTTTAAACTTCATGTACAAAATTAATGGTACATATATAAAAAAATGATAAAGGGAAACAACATCAGAAAAAACAAATAAAACACAAAACAATCAGGCAACATCTGACAGTTATATATACAAGTTTTTTTAACAATCAAAATTTCAGAAGGAAAAAAGTTATAAAAAAAAAGGCCAAATGGTATTAAAAAAACTCCTAAAATTCCCAACCTCAACACAATAATGCACCAAGTTTAATGACAATCCCCCATAATAAATTCGCAACAAAAACACCAACCTACAATAGCCTTATAAGAACTGTGCGCAACACAGGTGCCCCATCATCCTCCCCCCCCCCACTCACACACACACATAAAAAACTAACCCTTCCCCAAACCGAATAATCATGCTTAATTACCCTCAATTTGGGAAATTATTAGACACATGCACTTGGGGAAAAATTTTTTAAACCATGAATGGTACAGGACTACCAAAAATTAAAATCCCCTTAAATAAGAACAATAATAATGGGTAATTACTCCCAAAAGATGCGGACCACGTTACAAAAAAAAAAAAAAAAAACTCGTGCTTAAAGGGAAAATAGTAAAAGGAAAACCCTTCAAAAAAATTAAAATTCAATTGCAATACCAGTGCAATGGAACATAATACGCTACCAAAGTAATATACTGTTTATTTTTTATGGGCTATACTTTAATACTTTTATATATTTTTAATCTGCTCCTACCCCTTTCCCCCATCAAGGGAACCAAGCAAAACTTATCTTGCACAACCTCTCTTTGGGTCACACACTAGTACCCCCAATCACCCCCAACCCACACACGCACCCCAAGGAAATGACCCCATTAAAAATCCCTGAACCCCCCCCCCTTTTTTCCAAACCCATCACCCGGCATTTAAACCCCCTTTATAACGCCAAAAAATTCCCTATTGTTAGTCCCTAAAACCCTAGAAAAATACTTTCCCACCTTTTCCAAAAAATGTCTCTGTTGCGACAAAAAGTTCGAAAAACGTCGCCCCCAAAGTCCTTCTCAGCACATCCCCACCCACCTTCCCCCTTTACCCCAAAAAACATATATGTAGTCCACGTGACATATGCTAAACCTTTTACCACACTCTCCTCCACACCACTCATATCAAGACTAAAACCTCGCAAAAACCGCCCCCACCCCCCCCCTTTTGTTTTGGCACCCCAAAAACCTTTCCCACAAAAATAGACGACATGAACGCAGTCTTTCCCCATTGCATCTGCCACCCCCCCCACCCTCAAAACCCCCTATCTCGGAGCTCGCTCCCTTTGGGGCAAAACCCCATGCGGAAAGGTACATAACCTCACGCGCCTAGGTCTTTCCCTTTAATTTTTCAAATTTTCCCATATTCACCCCATGCATACAGGGGTAGATCCCTTAAACCCGGCGCCACTCATGCCCTTTTAAACATTTACAAAAATTCCCACCTTTACTTTCCCTTGGTTTCCCCTGGCTAACTTAAGGGGTAACCGTCTCGCCCCTTCATTTCCCCCCCCCTCCATCCCATTCCTCAGGTGAGATGTACCTTATTAGCTACCCCCCCTCCACCCACCTGCACTCTTTTCCTTTCCCCTTTTAATAAACACACATTTCACGCACTTTCTCAAGAACCCCCCCCCCCTACATACGGAAAATTTTCCTACCTCCCTTCGCAACCAGTTGCCCCCGAACCCCACAAAAATTTGAACACCTTCTAAGAATACTCGTATCGCCTTTCCCTTTTAAACGGCATCACACCCGAACAAACCAGACTTTATATTAGTAATACATTGTGACAATTACACGTTCCAAGGGTTAAATGGTGGGGTCGCAGCATTCCCACCGTCGCTGCCCTTTCCACCACCCTATTCAATGCAAACCCTTGCAGCACTGGTCACCCTCATACAGACAGCAATTTTCGACTCCCGGCCCCCGCTGCACACTCACACCCCCAAATCTAATCTCTCGTCCCTTCCCACCCCATGATCATTGATTTTTTTAGATTTACCTTCATCCCATAGCTCCCCAAAAGTGTGTCAACTTCCCCCAAAAGCCAAACCCGTGTCTCCCCCTTTCCCAAAAATAGTGGTATCATCAACATCCCCACAAACCCAGGCCAGGGCTTCAGTCACCCCCCCTCCCCCCGCCTTTAGACGATCCTCCACCATCCTTAAAAGGGACCCTGAACACATGCAAAAAAATTTTGTGAAAAGGACACCCCTCCCCGAAGCCCCGCTCCATGTTGACTCCCCCCCCCACAACCCATTGATTTGCCCCCTTCCCTTCGCTTTTGAGTACAACGTACCACCCACCCCACTATTTCTTCCCCAAACCCCTGTGTGGGGAAAATATCCCCAAAGCCTTTCTTTCCACCCTACATAAGCCCTTCCAATCCAACGCCCCCAAAACGCTCCTTTTCCCTTTCCATGCCCTCCAGGAACCCTTGTAACCCGTGGCCCACGCTCATTGCCCTACCGGAAAAACCAAAAATGAGACTCAAACACGACCCCCCCACAAACATTTAAGCCGTTTCCCCAAGAATTTTCGCAAATAATTTATAATCACAAAAAAGAAATGAAGGGCTCGATACCCCGAAGGGTACCTGCTGTTTCCCCTTTGGGACCAACACCACCCAGCCGTTCCCTGGATTCCCCATTTACCTCCGTCTTTCGGGCACTTTAAACCCTTCTGGAAACCCCAAAGAAAACCCGTGCTGTAATAAAATTCCTAGGTAAACCATCGACCCCGGGGGCCCTTCCTTCCTCATTCCATAAGGGCTCTCCATTTTTCCCCCCTCCTCAATGACCCCACCCAGTGCCCCCCATCCCCCCCCCCAGTTTGCCGGCACTTACTCAATCCCTTTCCCAAAAACCCTTACATCCCCCCCCACTATTTTTTCCCGTTTCCTAAAACCATCTATCTATAGCACTCATCCCCTTGGTGCCCTTTAATACCAAACCCTCTCAAAAACCCCCCACAAAAAGATATGACTTAAAACCCCAGTATTGTAGTCGTTCGCTGCGTACCTTCTGTCCTCGCAGCACACAAGGATGGCTTGTCGCCCAGAGTACTTCGCAAACCCCCCGCCTGTCCCCGTACAGCTGAAAACTTCTTTTTGCAAATCCGTATTCTGCCCTTTAACATGTGTATATCCTCCACTGGGTACACCCCGGCCACCGCCCCCCCCCTCGTAAAAATTCCGTTATCTAGATTCTAAGTAATTTTGACAAACCATACCACAATTGATAATGCTTTTCCCCTCCCTCAAAAAAAATGAGTATCTAATTAGCCACACTATCCCCCATCCTACACGTTTTCCCTCAGTTCTTCTGTCGGCACAGGCTTTCCCAAAATATTGCAAACGTTTCCCACTCCCCCCCTACCCCCAAAAACCCATCGTGTTCAGTTTCCAATAATTCCTTGCTATGAGCCAAGCATCCCATCCCACCCCCAAATCCCGCCCTTGATGGGAAAAAGACACCATCTCAATAGTTTTAAAAGATACAAAACCCCCGAGTAATAAAACCCTGTCCAAACGACCGCATACCCCCTTCTTATAAACGTAGTTCCCCCTCCCACAGCCTCCCCGAAAGCATCAGTAACTGAAGATCTCTAAGCAGCCCCCAAGACTGGGGAAAAAAATACCCCGCCCCTGGGGTTCCCGTCGTCTTTTTTAAATTTAACAACCCCCCCCCACAATCGGAAGCGGTAAGTGCTGGGAAAATACACGGTCCCCCCGCCAAAACCCTCTTCACTTTCACGTCATTTTCGCTGGGGCTACACACACACAAACCCCACTTCCCCCCCATCCCCATCCTTCCACACGTAATACTCTCCCCCCCCTCTTTCCTATGCATACAAACGGCCCGCCCCCCTGATCAACACCCCCATCCTCCTTTTAAACGCTCAGAGGCAACCAAAACCCGTACCCAGGCCCCAAAATTTCACGACCAATTAAAATTGTGCTCTGCACAAAAGCTACGTAAACCCTTTATACCTATTCAAAAACATCCTGAAGCACTCCCGTTTAACCCTCACACAGACCTTTAATATTTATTTTTAAACCTGGGCCGTTTAAGGTTTCCTTCCCCGCCCATGTAAAGATTCTTCCCCTTTCAGCCTTTTCCCCTGGCGGCCTTTGCCAGTTCCCCCCCCTTCCAACCCCCCCCTTCTGTTTGGCCCCTCGCGAGTCACTCTGGGTACCATAACCCCATGTCTTTTTCCCCGGCCTTTCCCCCCCGGTGTCAGAACATCGCCCGAATTGACGTTTGTGCCCTTTTTCCCTTGTACCCCTCATTTCCCAAATTTTGGCCCGGGGAGCCGCAAATGGACTTCCACCTTACCCCCCTTAATCCGCCTCCATGCCCCCCCGGGCACTCGCACTGTCACCCAGGTGCCCCTGATCTCCCCTTCCCCACACCCACCCTTTTTGCCCTGATCCAGGGTCTTGTTCGCTGTAACTCTCCACCCCCTAACTGTAACTAGCCCCTTTTTCCCCCGTCCCCCAACTCCTCCTCAAAGCCCTTTACTGCTGGCCCTCCGTACCCCCCTCACTTTACAACTGTACTGTTGATGGGCCAGGTGATTCAGGATCACCCCTTCTTCCGATTCCCAGGGGGAGCCACCCCCACTTCACCCCCACTGCGACCACGCCCCCCCTCCTTGCACCCCTTCTTCTTTAGGCATCGGGTGCTCATGCGCAGGGGCCCGCCCCCTTCGGCCCAGGAGCCACTGTTGTGGGCCAGGTGATTATGGATCACCACTTTTTTCCGATTCCACTGAGGAGCCACACCTCTTCACTCACATGCGACCCCGCCCTCCTCCTTTCCCCCGTTCTTCCTTAGGCATGGGTGTCACGAGGTGCTCCGCCCTTGCCGGCCCAGGAGCCACTCCGCTTGCCCCAGCTCCACCCTTTTGGGAAAAATTGCCCAAAAAGGGCGGCACGTGTCCTGCCCCCCATACGCTACCATTACCTGGGTTTCAAAAATCTTGAGATATAAACGAGGGTATTTTAGCCTAAGCGTCATCTTGAGATTAAAAAGAACCCCAGAAATCCCGTGTAAACACCTTTACCCATTTTCCAGGTTGGGGCCAGGGTTACAGTTCCATAACGTTCGAAAAAAATTTTGAATATTACCCCATCGCCCCAAAGGCACGTTGCGGGGCTTAACCCACGAATAAAGCGTGATACATCAATCAACTTTACCCCATGCCGGTGTTTTCGTAAAGCTGACATCTGGTAACGATCAACCAAAGCCTCGTATACTTGAGCGTTAGCACTTTTACGAAAATTTTTTATAATTTGGCCATCCAAAACCTCGTTTAGCCATAGTCTCCGATTAATTTGGCCCAAAAAAAACGATGCGTGGGGTTAAAACCCCAAAATAATTTTAAGCCCACATTTCCTCTCCCGAATGGCCCTTCGTAAATGTTTCGTTTGGGCGTGAGGGGTTTCAAAGCCCCAATTTCCCTCACCAGGCAGGTGCAAAACCCCCCTTTGTAACTGTGTGGACTGAGGAGCGCGCAACCAGGCCCTGGTGGAATTTTTTTTTTTTTTGCTTCTGTGATTAGGGAATTGGCGTAGGATCCTATTAACAACAACACCTTTTAAAAAACCCCTGTTGCCCCCGGGTTTTTAATTTTTTTTTTTTTATTTTTAAAATTTAAAAAAATTTTACAGCTTGATATTTAAATAATTAATTAAAAAAGGTTTTAGGGCTAATCCCACACAACTCATAAAATTTTTAAACAAAATTTTAAATTACAAAAAGAGGTTTCCCAATTAACCAAAATTTTTTAAACTACTATATAAAAAAATAAATTTACTAAATAAAACCCCATAAAATATTAAAAAAAAACAATTTTTAATTTTAAGTTAAAATTATATACGGCATTGACAAAGGCCCCCCCCGGAATAAAAGGTAAAAAAATAACCAATCTCGTTAAAAAACAAAAAATTAACCAAAATAAAATACCCCTTTTTGCATTAAAAAAATCCAAAAAATCTAAAGCTTAACATTAATATTTAAAAATTTACTAAATATTTTACACCCTCACCCTAAATTATAAAAGTAGAGACTAAAAACCCTCCCCATTTCCTTTTAGGGATTACAAATTATGAAATCATTTGTTTTGCCACTGGAAGGGGACATAATAAAGCAAAAAAAAACCGACATCCCAAAAAACCCCAACCCCTTCCAAACTTTTAAAACCCCCTTTTGGATCAATTTTTCGCACTGTTTTTTTTAAAAAACTTAAACGACCCTCTAAAACCCTAAAACTCTTCACCTTAAAAAATAAACTTCCATTCACCAATTCATAAAACCCCTCGCCCGCACCACAATTTCCCATAACATAAATTATTATACACCTTTTTTCCCCCCAAGCAAAATCGTATCCCCTTTTCATTCAAACCCCTCCCACATCCAACCCTTTCCCAGGGGCACCCCCCTGCCCCCCCAAAAACCCCCCTTCCCTATGAACCCCAACCCCCCCCCTTCCCCCCAAAAGGGAATTTATGGAAAAACCCGTTAACACAACCCTTCCGAAAAACCTTTCCCAAACCTCCCAAAAGTTCCCCCATTACGAACTTACCCTTCCCTAGTTTTCCCCCTCCCACCAACCCCAAACCCCTCCCCCTCATCCCCCAATTAAAATCCTTTAATTTAACAAACCTATAAACCTTCTCAACCCTCCCAATTAAATTTGTCACCCGAACCACACCCCTCCCCCCCAACCCCCTTACTCCCATTCCCCTCCCCTCCATTCCCCAAAAAATTCTAGAAAAACCCTTAAACCTCCCCCGATTTCCCCACCCCCCCACAATCCCCCGGTTTTAAAAAACCCCCCCAGGAATTTCCTGCAAAAAAGAACATTCCTCCCTTCCCTTTAAAGGGTTTACTTCAAACCTCTAAACTATAAAAAACTCGTCCATGGCCAAAGGGGTCCCTAAAGACCAACCCTGAACCTTTCCAAAACCCCATTTGATTTTCCCCCGGGTTCCAACCCATAAACCCTAAAATGTTTCACATTCCCTCCCCCCCCCCTACAATTACCCAACCATCATGACTTTCCCCATCCCCCATCCCTTTGCCAAAAATTTTGAAAAACACAAAACCCCCCCGTCCATCCCCCCCAAACTGGCGCACGGGGAACATTTCCCCCCCACAATCCCCTACCCACCCCCCCCCTTTTCCCCTCCCCCCCTTTTTTAAAAAACCCACGTCCAAAACCATTCTATAAAAAAATTTTCCCCCCTTTGAATGCCCCCCCCCGAAAAAACCCCCAACCCAAAAAATTTGTGAACCTTTTGGGAAACCCCCCCCCCCCCCCACCAACCCCCTGCCCCTTTTTTAAGTTCCCCTTTACCCATTACCCAAATCCCCCCCCCCCCCAAGAAAACCCCCCTTTTAATCTGTTAAAACCCCCTTTTTTAAATCCTTGGCAAAAAACCATTTTTATACACCCCCCCGGGTTTCCCCAATTAACTATTTCAAATTTCCCCCCCAAAAATTTTTTCCCCCCTGCCTCCTAAGTATAGCTCCCAATGCCCCCGTTCCACCCTGTCATAGGCCCCCCCGCCGTCTAAAGCCCAACGCCCCCTCCCCCCCCCCCTTTTGATCCAAAAATTCGCAGTATTCCATGACCCCCAATCTCGACCTTTCCAGGCCAAACCCTACTGGTTTTCGAAAACCCCTCTCCCCACCCACATTTGAACCTATTTCCAAGACTTTAGCGAAAAACTTATAAAACACTAACAGGGGTAGGCACGGTACTCCCTTTGGGGGGGGCCCCCCCCTTTTGGACCAACATACAACTGCTGTTGCTTGTTGTCCCATCACACCCTTTCCTTCACTGATTAAATAACCTACCCAGAAAAACCCCTTTTCACCTCCAAAGTTTGGGGATAAAAAATTCAGCGGGAGACCTTATTTTTTCCTTTCCCCATTCCCCCTTAAAGCCAACTCTATTTCCTCCTCTGTTATTCCCCCCCCTAAAGCCTTTCTATCACTATTCCCTAAATTACACGTCACATACTCGCACACCTTCTCAAAATCCACTTTTCCCCCACCTTCCCACTTGTCCAATACCCTTCATACCATTTACCCGCATACACACACTTCCTTTTGTAGTTAGTATCTCCTGACCTTCTATAACCCCCCGCCATCTCGTGTACCTTTTAACCTCGGAATAGCTGAAACCCTGCTGTCTTAGTTTTTGACGCCCGCAACACACCGCCGAGGGTTTTTGTCACCCAAAGCCCCTCCTCTACCCCGGCCTGCACCCTTACCGCTTGAAACCTCTCATTTGTAACTCCCTCAGTCTCCCCTTGATCTCGATAATTTCATCCATAGGATAGTTGCCCCCCACAGCCCCCTTCTCATAACAGCCCCTTAACCCTGTCCTCCAGATAATTTGAAAGCCATATTAAAATCATTTATACGTTGCCCACCCCACATAAAAATTCCTAATCCTTTCCTTGGCAACACAATCCCACCATTGTACGACATCTTCCACTCCCTGTGCCTCCTCACTAAGCTCCTTCCCATAGGACAGAAAATCCCTCAAACCCCCTCCTCACACTCATGCACTTATATTTAATTTCCAGTAAACTCCTGTATATTTCTGCAAGCGCCTCCCACCCAACCTCCACCAACACTGCTCTATGATCTGACCATGCAACTTCAACAGTTTTGAAACTCTCACTACAACCCCGTGAGAAAGATACACTCTATCAAACCCGCTGCATACCCTCTCCTAACAAATGTATGCTCTGTCTCCCACGCCCCCCCTCGAATGCGCCCTCTTAACCTAATATCCCTCAATAAATCTCGTAGGCCAACCGACACTAACCTGCCCCTTTTGGTTCCACATCAGCCCCCCTAATGACGCAGTTTCCAATCACCTCCTACTATTGCCACCTCCGGTAATGCACGGAAAAAAAACACAAGGTCCTCGCACACAAACTCCTGCTTCACCTGTACATTATTCTCTGCAGGCGCATATACACTAATAAAAGCCACACGTTTTCCCATCCACAAACCATCTACGCGCAACACCCTTCCCCCTCCCCCCCCTCACTTCTCTGCAAAACAAACGGGCTCGCCTCCCTAATTAAGGTACAAGGCATTCGCTGCCTGACCACGGTAGTGTGCGGTAGTGCTCTGCACCCCTCTGCTGTGTGTAGGCGAGCGCCCTTGTCAGTTACCTGGCTGCAGTGGTGTGAAGTGGTGCTGTCACACCTCGGCTAACAACTTAGGTGCACTGTGATCGTCAAGATGGCGGTTAGTCTGAGACGAAGGATAAAATACTGTAGGCATCGAGCTACTTAAAGGAACGATAACGACCAGTTCTGCGCAAGTCTTATTGCCAAAGATCATACGGAGACTTATGGAGTACAAGATAGTGACTTGTATGGTGTAGCATTGAACGGAGGACAACGAATTTTCGTCAAACTGCTATCAGCAACGGTTTATGAATCGTTAATCACGTGAGTCTTAACGTCACACCAGCTGTCACTGTAAGAATGATAGATGTTTCACGGTATTATACGTGGATCAAGTTACGCAACGTTCCCTTTGAGGCGGACGAGGCAGATATAAGGAAAGTTTTTGAGAAGTATGGGACGGTGCATTATGCTCAACATGGTACGTGGGCGGCAGGAGCCTATGCTGGTTTTCCAGATGGTTCTTTCAACCTCAAAATGACTTTGAGGCACCAAATACCATCCTATGTGTACCTACAAAGATTCAGGACGCAGGTAATGGTAATGTATTCCCAGGACAACGACGTACGTGCCGCCTATGTGGTGAGTATGATCACATAGCGGCGACCTGTGACAAGCGAAGACATGTGCCTGGACCTGTGGTGGACGTCGCAGCCCCTGCTTCAAAGGTGGCAGGTGAGGAACAAACATCGGATGGAGGGCGTGGGATTTTGTGGAGCGAGATAGTGGATCGGGCACACAGGACTGGTGGTGAGTTGGAGTCCCGCCCCCAACTGCCTGATCAGGTGTCGTCTCCTGTGGATAAGGAGGAGCAGCAAGTACAAGAGAAGGTTCTTGAGATTGAGGAGGAATTGGTGGAGGTGTTGAAGACGTTGTCACCATCAGAGAGGGATGTTACATCTGAGCGTGGTGTCATTGGAGAATCGTCGCTTCCAGAAAGTCTGAGACATGATAATTTGGGACGTGATGGTGGTTTGGAGTCATCCATTGACTCATTACACCATTCTCAGGTGGAGGTGGAGGTTCATCGAGAGGTAACATCTGATCAAGATATGTGTAACATGACTGTCACGAGAAAGAGGGCGGCTACATCAGATTCTGATGACGTCCTTACGCCTGCACAAAGGCCTGGGAAAAAGACTGAGGTGAAGTGTGAAGGTAGTGGTGTAGGTGGTGGTAGCCATGATAGGAGGCACCGGAAGAAGGGGGAGGGAAAGAGAGCACTCTGAAGGTGTTGAACGTAAATTCAAGCTCTGGAGTTGTAAAAGTGATGAGAGGAAGCAGGGGTGGAAACTTTAATAGGCCTTAGGTGTAATGTCTGTAAATGTTAATGGGTTATGTAGCGGTATGAAGAGAGATTGGTTTCGTAATTTTCTGAATAAATCTAGAGTGGATGTTGTGTTCCTGCAGGAGCACAATTTCAAAGAGGGTAGGGTGTTGGAGGTGGCAGGATTTCGGGTAGTTTACCCTGCCATCTCCCCGTCTAAAAGGTGGTGTGGGAATTTAATAAGGGAGACGAGCCCGTTTGTTTTGCAGAGAAGCGAGGGAGGAGGGGGAGGGAGGGTGTTGCGTGTGGATGGGTGTGGATGGGTAAGCGTGTGTCTTTTGTGAGTGTGTATGCGCCGGCAGAAAAATAACATAAAGGTAAAGAATGATTTTGTGTGTGAGGATCTTGTGTTTTTCTTAAGTGCACTGCCAGAGGTGGCGATAGTTGGTGGGGACTGAATAGTGTAATCAGGGTGGCTGATGTGGACCCAAGAGGAGCTGGATATATGTCTGTTGCTCTTAGGGATTTATTAAGGGATGTTAGGTTTACGTGATGCCTTTGGGGAGCGGTGTGGGAGACTGAATATACGTTTGTTAGGAGTGGTTATGCTGCGAGACTAGATAGAGTGTACCTTTCTCAGGGAGTGAACGTGAAATCTTTCAGTACTGTTGAGACTACAATGTCAGATCATAGGCAGTGGTGGTGGAGGTTGGGTGGGGGACGCTCGCGGACATATATAGAAGTTATTGGAAATTAAATATAAGTGTGTTAGGAGATGAGGAGGGGTTGGAGGGGTTTTCAGTCCTATGGAGGGAGCTTAGTGTGGAAGAACATGGGGTGGATGACATTGTGACATGGTGGGATAGTGTCGCAAAGAAAAGGATTAGAAAGTTTTATGTGAGAGAAGGAAAACGTATTAATAATTTAAAATATGGACTGGCTAACTATTAGAGGATAGGTTAAGAGTTGCTATGGGAGGGGGTGGGTGGGAATAATTTTCCTATGGATGAAATAGCTGAAATAAGGGGAGGTTGAGGGTGTTGCAAAATGAAAGGTTTCAAGCTGTAAGGATGCAGGCAGGGGTGGGAAGTGCTTGGGGCGACAAGTCGTCAGCGTGTGTTTTGCGGCATCAAAAGCAAAGGCAGGCGCTGACGGCTATACCAGGTTTAGAGGTAACGGAGATGGTTGGGAATTACAGAGTAGGGCAGGAGATACGAACCACGAAGGGGATGTGTGCGTATGCGAGGCTTGGTACGAGAAATACTGGAACAGTGGGGGGGTGGGTGACGGGCATTGGACAAGGTGTGTACGTATGTGACGTGTAATTTAGGAAATAGTGATCGAAAGGCTTTAGGTGGGACGATTACGGCAGAGGAAATAGAGAATGCGTTAAGGGGAATGAGGAAGGGGAAAGCTCCCGGTATTGATGGTCTCCCGGTAGAATTTTTATTTACAACATTGGGCGTTGATAAAGGAATTTATAGTTAGGTTATTTAATAGTATGAAGGAGAAGGGTAAGTTGGGGGAGAAGCAGGAAACAGCAGTAGTAGTGCTGGTCCCGAAGGTCAAGGGGCAGCCCACCCTTCGGGAGTACCGAGCCATATCACTGATGTGTGCAGACTATAAGGTGTTTGCAAAAATTTTAGGTAATAGGTTCAAATGTGTAGTGGAGAGGGTGGTGTCAAAATCTCAGTTCGGGTTGCCGGGAAGGTCGATGATTGAAGGACATGGGATACTGAGAAGTTTTGTGGAAGCTAAGGGTGGGGGTGGAGGGGCGGCTTTGTTGGCTCTAGACTGGCAGGGAGCATATGATAGAGTGGAAAGGGGAGCTTTGCAGGTATACTTAGGAGACAGGGTTTTGGGGAGGAAATAGTCGAGTGGGTAAATACGTTGTACAAGGGGGCGAAAATGAGGATACAGATTAATGGGTGTATGGGGAGGGAAATTGCAATGGGAAGAGGGCCTTAGACAGGGATGCCCCATGTCCCAAAAATTGTTTGCGTGTTTCCAGGACCCCTTTTATAGAATGGTTGACCGTAGCTTATGTACGCCATGTGCGGGAAGTGTGGGGGGTGGGAGGGCCTGGCCGGGTTAATTGGATATGTTGACGACACCACTGTTCTCTTTCGTGCAGGGATGTCATGAGAGTGTTGGACGAGGTGGTGCAATATTTGGAAGTGCCACGGGTATGCAGGTAAATAGTGCGAAGTCAAGTGCATGGGTTGGGTTCTTGGTGGGGTGTGGGGGGGAGATGTAATGTTGTTAAAGAAAAGGGCGGTGTCTTTAAAGATTTGTGGTATTATTTATAGGGATGACATGGTTGCGGCCGGGAGGAAAATTCGGATAGGTTATTGGAAAGGATCGTGGGGCGTCTAGTGTTCTGAGACCCAGCACCTAACTCGATACAGCGAGTGATAGTCGTGAACATTTTATTGTATAGTAGGTTGGTATGTTGCAGCTGTGTTCCCAATTACAGGGGACAGCGATTGCGGGATACTAAGACGGGTGTACAAATTTTTGGGATGGGGTTCACGTTGTGATTGGTTAGGAGGGAGGTTGTAATGTTAACTGTAAGTCAGGTGGGTTGGGGTGTTGGATTTGAGACGGAGGGCTAAATGTGTGTTCATAAATGGAAGTGTTGCGTGAGGGTGTGAACGCGGGGCGTTTGGAAGGATTACACGACAGCTGGGTATGTGGTATCGAGGAATGGAGTTGAGGAATGTGAAATAGTTTTGAGGGCTGTTATGTTGGTTAGGGAACTGAGAAAGGTTCGTATAAGGGTTTTGTGTGGTTACTGTAGGTAGGTGCGTTGTCCCAGTTGAGGGTTTGTTCCCCATGTATGCGTGGAAGAGTATTGGTTTAGATTTAGTAAATTGAAGTTAAAACCTCGGGCGCGTGAGGTGATGTTTCGTTTCTGCATGGGATCCTGCCGTCTGGTGAGATATTACGAAACAGACAGTTGTAGAGGGTGGGGGTGTGGTATCTGTGGAGGGGATGAGAACAGCGTTCCATGTAGTTTACTTTTGGAAGGCTAAGGAGGTTAGTGCTGGTTAAGATAGGTGGTAACAGAGGGTGGGGGCCGTGGGGTGTCGGTTTTGCGGCTCTAAGTCTAGATATGGGTGGGTTAGACGAGGGTTGTCATAAGAGCTTTTAGATTATATCACGGTAGATTAAATATATATGTCGTGGGTGATGAGGGGAGAGGGGATAGTGAGGAGAGAAGAAAGGTTTCTTGCGGTAACGTTCTATAGTACGAGGTGTCGTACAGAGATTTGTATGGGAGGATGTGGGATCAGGCTTTCTCAGAGGGGTATAGAATGCTAACGTTAGGATTCTCGTAAATCTGTAATTGGATATGAGGAATGAAGGGGTTTTTCATAGGTTGGAGGGAGTCAGGGGGCAAAGCGGCTCGCCTCCCTGGGGGGGGGGTCGTGAGAGTGTTGTGAAGTGGGTTTGGAATGGTTTCCTGGTTTTCCTTGCGACTTTATGGCATCCAAGTGTGGATGTAGAGCTCAAGGTCTCGTTATGGTAGATATAACACTTTTCAGAATGTAGGTATAATATAGTAGATTTTTTATGTATAATTATGATGTGTATCAGTCTTGTATAACTGATTCTTGAGAAATAAGTTATTTGCGACATGCAGTGTGTTTTAGTTTGTATTTATGTTACGTGCTGGGTTTTTGCATGATGAGAGATACTTATATCCTGTTTTTGCATTGTGCATACAGTGCATAGATAATGTGATTTTGTGAAAATTTTTTGTGTACGTGTGGGTGTGTGTGTGGGATGTGGGTATGGGTGTGTGGGTGTATGTGTATATATATAAATATATATCTCTTTCTATTGTATTGAGCCTTTGTCATGGGTCCAGACGTTATGTAATACTTTATATAAGCATGATTGATTTTTTTAAAGTTTATAATTAAGGTCTGTACCCTGATACGTTTGGTGTTCTGCAAGTTCTTGATGTTAAGTTTTAGTCTGTATGGTAATACAGACATAACTAGACAGTTTAGTGACGTAGTCCATTTGTCTGAAAGTTTTATATGGGTGTATTGTAACAGTATAGAGCTTGTATTGTGTTCTAAGCTGTATTCTTTTCTTTTATTTGTATGTTGGGATATGTTCAGCTGTAATTGTTAGGGATAAGTATGTAGATTATCTAGTCAGATTATGAGTTAGGTTTTGGTTTTTGATATGAATGTGAAGGATGGGATTTAACTGATATAACTTCTTTGTATATTTTATGTTCAAGTGTATTGAACCTTTGTCAGATGTCATTTATATGTACAATTTATATATATGCAAGGTTTTGTATATATGTCAATTCATGACCCTGTGACATGTAATTTTGTTTTTAGTTATGTTCTTGATGTAAGTTTTTGTTGTAATATCTTGCGAGCATGTAAGTACAATCCGTTTGTCAGTTAATTTGATTAGGTTCCATACTGTTTCTTTATTTTTATGTTAAACTGTATTGGTTTTAAATAAAATATAAAAAAAAAATTAAGATACCCACCCCCCCTTTCAAACGGGCAGATGGCAGGGTTACCACCTGAAACCCCTCCATCTCCAACACCCTACCCTCCTTAAAATTGTGCTCCTGTAGGAACACAACATCCACTCTAAATTTATTCAGAAACTCTCGAAACCATTCTCTCTTTACACTATTACACAAACCATTAACGTTTACTGTCATACACCGGAGGCCTATTAGAGTTTCCACCCCTGCCTCCTCTCTTCACTCTTCTGATGGCCACCAGAAACGTGTGGGACCACTTGTCACCTGCACACTTCCCTCTCTCCCCCCCCCCCCTTCTTTCGGTGCCTCCTGTCATGGCCACCACTACCTTCACCTTCTCCCATATTGCTTCTCACCCTCTGCGCTGGCGTTAGGACATCATCTGAATCCGATGCAGCGGCTCTCTTCTTGTGACAGGCGCATCCTCCATGGCTTGGTCTGGGGATGCCCTCACAATGTACCTCTACCTCCACTGTACACAGTGACAAAGATCTCGGTGACACCTCAGTCACGCTGTCACTCCTTCGTCCGAATAGTTCTGTTGTTTGATGCCCCACAGCCTTCACCTCATCTTCTACTACCCTGCCAGGAGCAGCCACCTCCTCAGGCGGTGACAAGGACTTCAGAACCTCGGCTAATTCCTCCTCAAGTTCCAACACTTCCTCCTTACTTTTGCTCAACTCGATCCACTGGAAGTGTGTCCTGGACCAGGTAACTGGTCAAGGGCCTCACCCTCCCCCCAGCCTATACGCCTCATCCACTATCGCATCGCCCATAGACACCACGCCCTCCTTCACGTCGTTGATCAACACCTGCTTCCCTGGTGTAGAAGCGGAGTCTCCGCCCTGGGCCAGGAGCTCGTTGCCGCTTCCCACACTCCGCCGCTATGTGATCATATTCCCCACATAGTCGGCAGGTAGGGCCTTTGCCCCGCGTATGACACCATGACCTGTGTCCCTGATTCCTTTAGTACACGTAAGACGGTATGGGGTGTCGCAATGACATTTTTAGGTTAAAAGTGCCACTCCGGCATACCTGTTAGGCACCCGACACCCACTTACCATGCTGGGCCAAATGAACAGTTCCGTATTCCTCAAATACTTTTCTGATATTGTCTCATCCGCCTCAAAGGGGACATACGCAATTTAATCCATGTATAATTCTGGATACATCGATCATCCTCACAACGCACAGCTGGTGTTGCATCAAGACTTACGTCCTTGAAACGGTTGACCAACGACTCGTAAACCGTTGCTGAGTCATTTCACAAAAATCTACGTGCTCCGTTCAAGTTACGCCGTACAACTCTCCTCCTAAATGCCATACGTTCTTATGATTTTAGGTAGTAATACCTGGGCTGAGGCTGCGTTATTGCCCCATTGAGAAGTCACACCGACAGTGTTAATCCTGCGTCTGTAACTGCACGCCATGTTGACTAATAGTAGTTCTCCTGGTCTGACGACAGAGGCCGACCAAGCACCACCTCACACTACTGCTGTCAGGAACTGAAGAGCGTTTGCGCAGGAGGTTCTGCACGGCCCAATAGCGATGCAGACAATGAGGTTTGAATTAGTCGTTTTATTGGTTATCAAGGTTGTAGGGTTTTCATGTATGGGTGAGGAGGGATGTTTGTGTTATCTCAATTCATGTTTGTGGTTTGTTAAATGATTTATTCTGTGAAAAGACCTGTTTTTGGTCCTTTACTATCTTTTGTATTGTATTGTTCTAAATAAAATATAAAAAAAAAAAAAATTACCTATTATTTAATTATTCTTATTTAAGGTATTGTAATTTTGGTAGTCCTGTACCATTCAGGTTGTAAATAATGTTTCCGCAAGTGACCATGATGTGCATAAAATCCTAAATTGAGATAATTAATGTCATGATTATTCAGGTTGTGATAGGGTAGTTTTCATGTGTGTACATTGTCTGCATCCTAATTGGGCCGTGCAGACCCCCTTGCCTGACGCTCCTCAGTAACCTGACAGCAGTGGAACGGGGAGGTGTTGTGCATTCGCTGCCTGGATGAGGTAGAGTGCGGACGTGCTTTGCACCCCCCTACTGTTTCCCAGACGAGCTAATCAGTCAACGACATGGCGCCAGGTGTTCGCAGGAGAGTGAATACTGTGGGCATTGAACTTATTAGTGGGGGTTTAACACCTACGTCAGTCGATGAGTTATTGCCCAAAATTATAGGAGAGACATATGGCATCAGAGACGAGGATTTATATGGAGTGGCACTGAACGGTGTAAAATAGAATTTTCGTGAAAGTGCTAACTGCTCAAGTATACGAGGCTTTGGTTGATCGTTACCAAGATGTCAGCATTAAATGTAACACCGGCAGTGAGGGTCAAGTTGATTGATGTATCACGACATTATTCGTGGGTTAAGCTCCGCAACGTGCCTTTTGAGGCTGATGAGTAGATATTCGAAATGTTTTCGAACGTTATGGAACTGTACATCTGGCCCAACCTGGCAAATGGGTAAAAGGTGCTTACACAGGATTTCCTGAGGGTTCTTTTAATCTCAAGATGACGCTTAGGCATCCTATACCCTCGTATGTATATCTCGAAGAGTTTAGAACCCAGGTAATGGTAGCGTACGTGCCGACTGTGTGGCGAATTTGACCATATGGCGGCAGACTGTGGCAAGCGGAGTATGGCTCCTGGGCCGGCAAGGGGCGGAGCACCTGCGCATGAGCACCCGATGCCTAAGGAAGAACGGGGGCAAGGAGGAGGGCGTGGTCGCATGTGGAGTGAAGAGGTAGTGGCTCCTCCAGTGGAATCGGAAGAAGTGGTGATCCATGAATCACCTGGCCCATCAACAGTGGCTCCTGGGCCGGCAAGGGGCGGAGCACCTGCGCATGAGCACCCAATGCCTAAAGAAGAACGGGTGCAAGGAGGAGGGCGTAGTCCGCATGTGGAGTGAAGTGGTGGTGGCTCCTCTGGGGAATCGGAAGAAGTGGTGACCCATGAATCACCTGGCCCATCAACAGTACAGTTGTCAAGTGAGGAGTACAGGAGGGCGCAGCAGTGAAGGGTATTGAGGAGGAGTTGGAGACGGTGATACAGGCATGTTACAGTCTACGGAGGTGGAGAGTTTTCAGCGAACAAGACCCTGGGATCAGGGTAGAAGGTGTGTGTGGGGAAGGGAGGATCAGGTGGCACCTGTGGTGGACAGTGCGAGTGCCAGGGAGGGGCATGGAGGCGGATTAAGGGTGGTAGAGGTGGAAGTCCATTGTGCTGGCTCCCAGGACTCAGATATGGAAACTGAGGGAGCTACAAGGAAAAGGGCAGCAGCGTCAGATTCGGACGATGTTCTGACACCGCGCAAAGGCCGGGAAAAAGACATGGGGTTCTGGTACCCAGAGTGACTCTGCGAGAGGGCCACAACAGAAGGGGGGGGGATGGTTGGGAAGGAGGGGGAAACTGTGGCAAAGGCACAGTCCAGGGGAACAGTCTGAAAGGGAAGAATCTTGACATGAGGCGGGGGAAGGAAACCCCTTAAAACTGGCCTCAGGTGTGGGAACAATAAATATTAATGGTCTGTGTGATGGGTTTAAACGGGAAGTGCTTCAGGATTTTTTTGAATAGGTAAAGGTTGACGTAGCTTTTGTGCAGGAAGCACAATTTTAAGCTTGGTCGTGAATTAGTGGTCCCTGGGTATCAGGGTTATGTGTTGCCGTCGAGCGTTTAAAAGGGGGGAGTGGGGTGTTTGATCAGGGAGGCGGGCCCGTTTGTATTGCATAGGGAAAAAGGGGGGGGAGGGGGGAGGGGTAAATTTCGGTGTGGAAGGTGGTGGATGGGGAAGAGAGTGGCGTTTTTTGGGGTGTGTATGCCCCAGCAGAAAGTGACGTGAAAGTGAAGATGATTTTGTGCGGGAGGAGCTCGTGTATACCTACGCACTTACCGTCTGTCGCGATTGTGGGGGGGGGATTGGAATTCTGTAATTAAGAAGACAGACGTGGAACCCAGAGGAAAACGGATATTTTTCCTCAGTCTTGGGGGGGGGGGTCTCTTAGAGATCTTCAGTTACGTGATGCTTTCGGGGGAGGTCTGTGGGAGGTGGAACATAGTTTATAAGAAGGGGATATGCGGCTCGTTGGACAGGTTATATTTACTCGAGGGGTTTGGTAGAGTCTTTTAAAACTATAGAGATGGTGTCTTCCGATCATAGGCGGTATTAGTGGAGTGGGATGGGATGCTTTGGCTCGTAGGCAGGGAAGTTATTGGAAACTGAAACACGATGGTTTTGGGGGGTAGGGAGGGAGTGGAAGCGTTTGCAATATTTTGGGAACAGCTCTGTGCCGACAGAAGAACTGAGGAAGACGTGGTAGGATGGTGGGATAGTGTGGCTAATTAGAAACGTCATTTTTATTGAGAGAGGGGAAACCATTAAACAAAATTTTTGGGAGTTGTCAAATTACTTAGA
>NW_026497827.1:0-17364 GCF_026875155.1 Cherax quadricarinatus | reverse complement strand
TTAAAGGGTCCAGGGGGAAGGAAATGCCCCAGGGGGACCGTAAAGGGTCGAAAAGGAAAAAAATTGGTAGCACGGGGTTTTTGAATTTTCACACTTTGAGGGGGGGAAGGGAAATTGGAGGAAAGTTGAAAAAAAGTTTTCAGGGGGTAGTCCCGGAGGGGGGGAGGCATGTCCCTGAGGGGGGGCCCCCCTTAAAAGGGGGAAATCATGATCTAGGACAAGGCTGGTGACACAAAAAAACGCTTAAAAAAAGGGAGGGAAATCGCCCAAAGGTGGAGGGCGGGGGTAAATTTTAAAACCCCAAATAAAGGTGCTGGAATAAGAGATGGGGCCAAGGGGGATGAGAGTTTTCCATTCTTTTAGATTCAAGGGGTTTGGGAAAAGTCAAGAATTTAAAGGGTTGCAACCCACGATTTCCCAGAAAGGAGATAAAAAAAAAAGGAGCAAGAAGCACCTGGGTAAACCAATTTGAGCCCCCCGGGGGCCCCTTCAACACTTTGATACATTTGAATCTAGGTTTCTCCATGAGGGGGGGAAAATTTTAACGTACGGGTAAAAAGGAAAAAAAGGGAGCAACCCTTTTTTAAATTTTCGAGGGGAGGCTTAGAAAAATATAAAAAATAAATTAATAAAATTTAATATTAAATTTTTTAAATTTTTTAAAAATTTTTTTATTAATTTTTTTTATTTAAAAATTTTTAAAATTTTTTAAAAAAAATTAAAAAATAAAAAATTAAATTTTTAAATAAAAATTTAAAAATTAAAAATAACCTTATTAAAATTTATAATTTTTAATTAAAATTTTTTATTAAAAAAATATTTTTAATAATTTTAAAATTTTTTTAAATAAAATTTTTTTAAATTTTTAATTTAAAATTAACTTATTTTTTTTATTTTTATTTTATATATTTATATAAAAAATTTATATATATATATATATAAAAATTTTTATATATATATATATATAATATATATATATATATATAATATTTTATTTATATATAATTTTATTTTATATATAGGAGGGGGCCCACCTTGGTGAAAATTGTGGGCCCATAGCCTGGGAGAAGTGGTTAAAAACGCTTCAAGGAAAAATTTTTTGGATTTTTTCCAAAACCCTTTGAATATTTCCACTTCCCCTACCCCCCCATTTTTCATTTTTTTTTTTTATCCAAATGGTATATTTTATTACAAATAGGTACAAAAGATTTAAGGATACGTTTTTGATATAAATATGGCTATACAGTACTGAGGTGCGAGAGATCATATTGGGGGATATTGTTAGTGGTTGCCATATTATATACGAAAATTTTCACCCCAGCTTTTCAGGCTGGGGTGCGGCCCAAATACAGTTTTCTTTTCCCAGGCCGACGGGGAAAACAAAAAAACTAATTTCCGGGGTCCCTAGTTCCTGATGAGTCTTTTGACTACCCCAAAAGGAACTAGATGCATTTTTTCCCCTTATTGTCACCACTGCATTTTTTGCACAGTTCTTGCAGTCCAAGGAGGGCCCCTTTGCTGGATCAGGAATTTGCTTTTGGGTAGAAAGGTGTTAGCAAAGAGGTCCGTTTTTTTTTGACTACTAGTAGAGGTGGTCCCACCTGTCAATTTTTAAAGGTAAATGGTTACAGGCAAAATAACCCTGTCTGCGTTGCCCAAGGACCCCAGGTTTTGGAGCCTATCATCCCTGATATAGTTTTTTTTTGTGTCCATCTCCCATCTGCAAAGGGCCCCACTTTTGAGCGCCACCATTCCCTACAGGCTTGCTGTGCAAGTTCCTGTTTAGGGGGTTTAGGTGTTCTCATCCCTTCCCCAGCCTTGTACTTGCAGTGCGCCTCTTACACGAAACCCAAAACCCAAGGTGTCTGTAATCTTTCCATATTCCCGGTGGGGAAATGTGCTTTGCTGAGATTGGGGTGTGTCAGTGAAGGCTTTCATTTGGTTGTCAACCCCCCTTTTGGATAAAACGTGTGGTCAGACGATCCAACGTAGCGAGGGGTTAACAAGTAATATGCCTTTTCCCCAGTTCACTCATTTTTTCTGGGTAAAGGGAGGAGCCAGGTTGAGTGGGAAATCAACAAAGTTTTTCATGTAAAATACGCAGGTCATCAAAGTCCCTCTGTATAAGGTGTTGACGTCCCAACAATTTGAATGTTGACAGTTGTGTTGTGCGAAGGAAGCCCAAATTTTCCTTTAGGAAGTTGAGGGGGTCTGCATGTTGCACTGATGTCTGTACATTGCACATGCTAGTACAGAGGTACTAGGTTTTGAGAGTTTGAAGAAATCTTTAAAGGGGTTTGGGGTGGCAACAAAATGTGCTGGACATGTATACTTTTAGAGAAGCACACAGCAACATCCTCCTTCCCCTTCCCCTCTCTTGTTCTCTTCTCTTTCCTCTCTCTCTCTCTCCTCTTTTTCTCTTCTCTCTCTCTCTCTCTCTCTCCTCTTCTCTCTTTCTCCCTGTCTTGGGTACTTAAAAAAAAAATTGGTTCATAGTCATAGCTTACATTTGTACTTTTTTTATTTAACTCTTCAGTGAAATAGGAACGGTTTTTGATTTTTATCGTTGTGGAGGGAATTGCAGAAGCGAGAAAAAACGTACAGTAGGAGGTAGAGACAGATAGATAGTAGATGAAAAGATAGATAGTAGGAGAGAGAGAGGAGTGGAGAGAGAGAGAGAGAGAGTGAGTGAGTGAGGAGTGGAGATATCATTTAAAATTTCCTCTTTTTTAAATCCAGTCAATGAAGTTGAGCCTGGCTTGGTGGGCCAAAAGGATGCAGCACGGTTTGTCCCCACTCGTGATCTCCACATATATCAAAGTGGGTTGAGTATATTTGGGTTTGACAAGATACAACTTTTCTGTCCTCTCGTAGCTTAGTGTACAGCCCCTGATTGTATCACCCCCAGGGAATCCTGTCCTTATTTCAGAAACGGTCAAATTTATTAGAATTTTCTTACCACTTAGATGACGTGCCCTTGACGCTGAACATCCGCTAGACAGTGAAATTAGCGAAACAGGCTTTAACTAACTATAACCCCGTTTTCTCATAAGTATGGAACGGAGTTAAGTTTTCCCCCTTAAGATGCTACTTGTCCTCGGGGAAATTTGGTGTGTGGGCATATAGAAAAATTTTCACCTAGTTTGAGAAAATTTTTAGAATAATTCATAAAAAACCGTCCCCCCCCGGGGGTTTAAGTTGCAAAAATTAAATCGCAAGTCTGAGACTCTGGAGCAGAAATGACCCGTTCAAGATTTTTAGTTTGTTAAATCTTTCGGAAAATGAGATGAAGCATCGCCCTGCCCCCCTTTGTTTATATACAGTGATAAGACGAGTTTGATGCCCCAAGTTCCCCCTTTTTCATGCTTGGTTTGAAGAACCTCTTCAAATTTTTGTGTAGGCCTACTCTCTTAAAAAATTGCTTTTTTCCCAAATGATTTTTTTTAAAAAATTGCATAAACAAATTTTAAATTGGTCATATTTAAATAGAACGTTAAAAGTTTTATTCTGGGAGTGGGGGGGGGGGGGGAGGAGGCGTGGATTTTAGACGGGGGGTTGAGGCGGGGGGTGAGTCGTGGGAGAAAAAATGAGACACGAATGTGGGCGTGGTGGCGGTGGGAGAAGTGGCGAGGTGTACTGTAAAAAATTTCCCGTACAATAAATTATTTTGATTGTATATTCAATAAATTATTAGATTTTAATTTTAAAATAAATTATTAGTTGTATATTAGTATAAATATTATCATAATCACAGAGAAGTTCGAAATGTTATTAGTTTTTCGCCCCTAAAAAGGGGAAAGTTCGGGTTTTGGTCTATGGGGGGGGAGGTAGGTCCAGCCCCTTTTGGGATAAAGAACCCTCACCAGCTTCATGGTAGTTTCATAGAAAAGTCCTTCGTTTGTATTGCTTTCGTTAATTTTAATATGGTATTGCCCCGTAAATAATTAAAAAAAGTTTAATTTGCATAAGCAGTCTTTAAAAAAGTCTCTTTTTTTTTCGAAAATTATTTGTGCTTTGTTAGCCCGACGGCACTAACTTTCCCACATCACAAAATTATTTGAAAGGGTCTAAGAGCATTTCCCACCCTTAGATACCAAGTTACCAACCGGGGGCAGGGGGTATAGAGAAGGGTCCCTGCCTGTCCAACTACTGGCCCACTTGATAGGTCTTGGATGCTTAGGAGGACAAAAATTGCAGTTTTCACGGACTTTGCGAAAGCATTCAAAAGTTGAACATAGTATAATAGCGCACAAAATGTGTGATAAAGGAAAACGGAAAAAGTTTATGTAGATCTATTTTTTTTGAAAAATGGCACAAAGAGTAATGTAAACACATTAGAGCCTTCCTGCGGAAAAGTCTGTTCCACAAGGCACAGATTCGCGCACCCTTTTCCTCACCCTCATAACTGACATAGACAGAGATGTAAGCCCAGCCCGTGTTTTCCTTTGCGGATGACCCCCGAATTTGCATGCGGTGTCATCTATCAAAGACCTGCAAGTGTCTATCGAAGATACGTAAACCGAGGGAAACAAAAAATGTTCGGAGTAAAAAACAAATTACAACCAACAATGGGGGGAAAAACTTTTGAAGGACCTGGGATTGACAATGTCAGAGGATAAAAATTTCAAGATCAAACACAGTTCTGTCACTCTGCGGGAAAATATAGGATGGTTATGAGTCTTCAAAAAGGGACCCCAAAGCCACGATGATTCTTTCATATCGCTTATTCTCTTAGGCTGAAATTTGCTGTACACAAAGGGCCCCCTTTCAAGGCGGGCAAAATGCAGACGGAGAAAGTACAGAAACTTTCAGGGCACGTATAAGTGGGTTGAAGCCCCTTGTTTGTTTCCTGGAACGAGGCGAGAAAGATATATAATAATTACCCCTGGAAAACCCTAGAGGGTGTCCCAAATTTCCACAGAAAATCACTCCTACATAAGCCAACGACTGGGCAGGGTGAAATCCCTTTGACCGCGGGCTCCACGGAACGTAGAGACAATACGAAGTGTCAGGTCCCCGGGACTATCCGCTGCCTACTAGCAACATAAGGGGGTTTTACCATAGCCCCCTGGTTTTTTTTCAAGAAGGCGCGGGGGAAGCAATTTAAAATCAGTCCCTGACCGGCCGGGGCTTTTTCCCCCTATTTGCCAATTTTGGGCGGCGGCCGCATGCCCCGATCCGTTCCGAGGCTGGTCACGACCGGACGGGGGGCAGTGCTCCCGAGACCCCTCTCTGGTATTTAGTTTTTAAGAAAAAAAAAAAACTCGTTTTATTTTTCCCCCGTACTGCTCAGGAGATGGGGGATCACTGTGAGAGGAAAATTTCCCAATCGACATATACTCTAAAATAAATCTGATTTTTTTCCCTGAAGCGGCCGTTTTTCCGTCCAGATATTCTCGTGCTGCGGAAGGGAGAGGTGTACTCGGGATTTTTCTTCGGGGCTTGCGAAGGAGAGGGCCTTTGAATTGCACATGGCCTTTTCAGCTACCCCCTATTTTGGATTATGAAAAAAATACGCTGATCCTTTAAACAATATTCATTTCACATATTAAGTTCTTTTGTTTTAAATATATTTAGGATTTTGTTAAAAAGTTTTTTTATATCCTTTTTTTAATACGGAAGTATTAAATTTATTTTTGTTTTTTTATATTTTAGATCCTTTAAGAAAAAAAATTAAGACTTTATAATTTAATTTTATTTACAAACCTTTAAATTTAAGTTAGAAACACACGACGGAGAAAAAGTGAAGCAAATTTTTTAAAAAGCCCTCTTTGAGTAATTTAAAGACAAAATAAAAAAAATACGCTTTGTGCAAGAAGGGGTTATTATAGGTAGGTATTAAATTATTTACTTTGGGTTTCTTAAATTGGGCAAATAAAAAACCCCTTGTATTATATCCGATTTTTTAGGGAATTTAATTCCCGGGTTGAAAATTAAAAATTAAACTTTGGGTATTTTAAATAGGTTTTCCCCCTGGTAAGTATACAAAAAAAAATAGGGGGAATTTGAGTTTCCCTCCCCCTGGCCGAGTTGAAAGTCTTAAAAGGAATTACTTTTATTTTGGCAGTGAAAATTTCTCTGCGTGGGTTCAAAGAAAAAAAGCCCCCTTTTTCCCTATATCGCCTTTTCTTTATGGATGAAATGATGGTTTTTAAAACTCCTTTTCCATTTTTTTTTTTGGGGTGAGCCCTGGGGGGAAAACGTTTCCTTTTAAAAAGTCCCCAAATGGGCCGTGTCAATTTTAAAATTAGGGGTTTCCCTTTTAACCCTTTTTACCTCGAAAAAGTTTTTTTAATTTTTAAATTTTTTTTTACGAAAAATTAACCACCTTTTTAGTTTAATTTTTAAGGTTTAATATTCCTGGATCATGGTAAGTTTTTTAATTTTGGCTATTGGGGGGGTCCTTTATTAAAAAATTTTTCCTTTTGTAAAGGAAAAAAGTTTTTTTTACGGTGTTTTTAATTTTGGATAATTTTTGGGATATTTAAAGTTTTTGGCTTTTAATTAAAAAAACTGAAAAAGAATTAAAAAAATTTTATTTGTTACTTTTAAATTTAAACTTTTTTTTTATAAAGGTTGGGTTAAAAGGATTTTTAAACAAAAAAACGGCTAAGATTTTAAAAAAAATTTTAAACCCCCGAAAATCTTTTTTTCACTTTCCCGATTTCTTTTCCCAAATATTTATTTTTGACACCCCCCAAAACATGCTCCCAAATCCAGGTGATCATTCATCAAATTCCCTTTAGCTTCCTGCTTATAATTTTTGGGGTTTGGATGAGAAAATTTCCTGTGAAAGTATTGATTTTTAGATGAAGGTGGCGCGGCCCCTGCAAAGTCTTTTTGGTTTGAGATGAAGGAAAGGGGGGGGAGCCCCACACTGCAGGATACGTCGGTGTGTGGCGGTAAGACGCCCCACTGACAGGATACGTCTGTGTGTGGCGGTAAGCCCCCACACTGACGGATACGTCGTGTGGCGGGTAAGACCCACACTGAAGGATACGTTGGTGTGGCGGTAAGACGCCTACGACAGGAACGTTGTGTGGGGCGGGTAAGACGCCCACTGACGGATACGGTGTGGTGGCGGGGTAAGACGCCCACATGAAGGATAACTTGTGGGGCCCGTAAGCGCCCACACTGACGGGATACGTCGTGTTTGTGGGGGTTAAGACGCCCACACTGACGGTTTACGTCGTGTGTGTGGGGGGGGTAGTGCCCCATGACGGATACGACGTAGTGCGGGGGGTTTAAAGACGCCCACATGACGGGATACGTCGGTGGTGGCGATAAAGCGCCCCCTGACAGGTGCGTCGCGTGTGTGGGGTAAGCACCCCACAGACAGGGGGCATCGTGTGTGGGAAAAAAGAATTTTGGGTTGACGAAAAACCCGCCGCAGAGCACGGCGTTAAGTGGTGAGTGACCACACGCCCTCTAAAAAGGACGTCATGTATATTTCTAGGACTTCTCACACCCCGGGGGGAGGGAGCCCTGTAATTTTAGGGGACAGCCCCAAATGATGGGGAAAGGGTGTGTGGGTGGTTGTGAGTACCCACATTTTTGGAGTGCGCTGTTGATAGTAAGAGGCGCCCCCTCGACCGATGGAATAGTGTCGGTTTTTGTGTAGACATGATAGGACCCCCCCCCCCCACCTTTTTCTAAGGAAAACAAGAACACAAGAAGGAAAACTGCAACAGGGGCCCCCTGGTCCCTGCGAGGCGGTCCAATTCTTCCACCAGTTAAGCCAATGCCTTGACCTAGTGAGGTCAGACACACCCCTTAAGGGGGGAGCCGGCATTTTGACCTAGTAGCACAAGCTAGTCAGGCCAAATCCCCACCCCCACCCCTCAGTATTATCCATAACTGTTTGATTATAGTTTATTGTACCAAATTTTAACCCAAAAGGGAAAGAATCAAGAATACAGAATAATCTTTATTTACAGAGGAAAATGATTTTTTTCGTTAACTGTTGTGAAACCTTCTCAGAGAATGAAGGAAATTAAAAAGCTTCATTCAGTAAGGGAAAAGGAGGGTAATGCACCCGACTAAAATGTGGGAGGTAAGCATTCCAGGGGAAGGCGGGATTTTGTGGTGCTTCGATACACAGGAATGCCTTTTTGGGCATGAATTTCCTATTTCTTGCCTGACGTTTTTTCTTTGCTTTAGGATAATTTGGGCGATAGTAAGCTAAACTGAAAATTTTCTGCCTTGAGGAAAAGTTTGCACAGATAATTAGAAATTGTTTTATTCTTTTTGTTTGGGGGTGGTTAGTTCAACGAGGTTGAATTTTAACCCCTTCCCAGTTCATATAAAGTTTTCCCGAGCACAAGACAAATGTTTTGGGTTTTATGCAATGTGTAAGGACATTGTTAACTGAGAAAACCTTTAAATCTCTCCGGTTTTTTTCCTTTTATATTTTTTTACAAACTATAGGAAATTTTAAAATTCAGAATTTCTTAAATTTTTGTAATATTACAATGTGAAACTCTGAAAACTTTTTAGGTGAAAGTCGCCGAGTCTATTTTCGTAAACGCAAAAAGGGGCCAAGCCAAGGACTGGCTGCGTTCCTGCGTTTTTTTAGGTGTTGTTCAGAATTCTCAGAAACATTCCCAGGACCCGAGCACGCAGTATGAATAATTGTTCTTCCAGTGATATATTACCACGCCATTTCCCCTCAGGGAAAATGAGCGAAAAAGAAGAAAAAACTTTGTCATCACTCACTGCTCACTGTCTTGCCAGGGGCGTGCTGATACTACAGCCAAAAAACCCACATATTTCCCCCCTTCTTTTAGGGTAAGGGCAGCCTTTACTTCACCCCCAGGAATCAAGTCCGGCTAACTGGTTTCTCTGAAACCCCTTTAAAATGTTGCCTTCTAACATCAAAAAACGTTAAAACATAAAAAACCCCTTTACCTCCCCCGATCCTTTTTAACATGCTCCAAAAACGCTTTATAAAACATTTTATTTTAAGTAGTTTGGCTTTCCCATTATCCTCTGGGTAATCGAAAAACATTAATGAAAACAATATCTGTTGTTTTGGACCCCAAACGGATAATAATTTTAAAAATTTAGGGGGAACCCCCGAAAATTTTTTTACTTTTTCGTGTTTTTTAAAAAATGTTCTTGAGGCCGGGTCCGTTTTTTTTATCTGATGTTTCCTTCCTGGAAATGGTCCCATTTATTTTTATTAATGTTTTAATTTATTCCATTTCTTCAAAATCTAAGGTTGTATTTCATCAGATCTTCTTTTTTTTTTATAAGAACGATAATAAAATCCCTTTTTTTTTTCTTAAAATTATTTCTTCTTTATTTATGTCGTTTTAGGCCATGTCAACTTTATTAGAACTTTTCATTTGTTTATACACCATTTCAAAACAAATATTTATCTTCACTGATTCAAAAAACTGTTTTTTAAGTTTAATTTTTTTTTAATATTTTTTTTCGTGGGAAGGGCTAATTCTCAAGATCAAACATGCCCCAGAAACTGGGTAATCAGGTTTGTTCTAAGGGGCGATGGGTTGCTCCAGTCCCTTTAATTGATATTTTTGCCAAAAATCAAGGACTTGTATGCTTGAAAATTTTTTTCTTTTAAAAATTAAAAAAAGACCCAGTTCCTTTAAAGCTCTCTTTTTCTCTTTCTCAAGTTTTTCTCTTTTATCTCTGTGTATCCTATTTTTTTTTTTGTTATTTGGTTGCTGGTGGGTGAGTTGCGGCAACTTTCTGTATTTTGGGTTTCCAAGTTTGTTCTTTTTTTTTAATGGCTTTGCAGGAGCTGTGTTTTTCCTTGTCTTTTGTTTTGTCTGTTTTCATTACTGGAAGAGTTTTTGTGTCTTTGTTATGTGGTTAAAAAAAACAAAAGTAGAGTGCGGATGGGATGCTTAGTAGTTGTTGGTGGGTGTGATAAAATAAGCTTATGTACTCACCAAATTGTGTTTCCCGGGAAAAAACACTAGCTTTGGGACCGGGCCTAGACTATTTTTTTTATCCTCAGTATACTGCCATCTTGGGCTTTATCTATTTACCTTAAAATTTTGGGAAAAAGTTTATTTATATTGCTTCACAATTTATTTAACTTTCTAGGCACTGAGCCGGGACATCCTTATTAAAACCCTAGGATTGATCTGTTTATCCAGCATCCACCCGTATTCAAATGATTGTGTTTAGTTTGTTAACGTTGTCCGTCCTCCATACCTTATCTTTTCCTCTTAAAAATTTTTTGTGTCTAAGCTTGTCTTTCTTTGTCCCTCTCTTGCCCGGTCATTTTGGGTCAATTTCTTTATTATTTATCTCAGTCTTGGTACTTGGGGGAAAAGAAACTGTGAAGTGGCCGCTAAAATTAAAGCTTTTTAATTTTCCCTGGGCGAGAGAAAAAACAAATCCGAGAAGGTGAAGATAAAAACAAATATTATTGACGTCGGGATTGGCAAAAAAAAAATTCGTGGTACGCTTATGGGTTTTTCAACTTGCAAACCCAAAGAATGTTTTTTGAGCCTTGTCGTGTTGACCCGTTTTGGTCTGTACCGTGGTTTGGGTTTAAAATGTTCTTTTTATGAAGGTTTTTTGTTTTGTTACTGAATGCTTTTTTTACGTTTGCTTATCTTGCTATCCGGTTATGTGTTTTGCTCTGATGAGTTGCTGTTTAGCCTTTTTAAATTTTTGAAATTTTTTTTTTGTGTTTCTATGGGTTTCCTTTTAATGACCCAATGTGTCTCTTAATATACTATACGTGTAAGAAGTATCATTTGTGTAGTAGGTGCGTAGTGTAGTGTACAGCAGCAGCGCACAAGAAAACTAGGGAGTGCGTAGTAGTAGTAGCAGCAGGGTTTTGATAGCAATAAGTAGTTTTCCCTAGAAAATAGTAGTAATAATTGTAGTAAAATAATGTGGGGAAAAAAGCTATAGTAGAGAAGTAATTTCATTAATCGTCAACATGTTTTTATCTAATATGCATGCATTAAGTACACCAGGGAAAATATTCTAAGCGAAATGGGAAAAATTTGCTTTGCATTTCCCCGCTTTAATAGCAAGTAAACTTACTTTAGTTGGTACATAATTTTGTAGCCAAAAGATTCAGATATTTTATATCCGACATAATTTTTAAAACAATATTTTATATTTATTATAAATATATATATTTATATATATATATATATATAATTTATATTTTTATTTTTTTTTTTTTTTTTTTTTTTAAAATTTTTTAAATACAAAAAAAAAAAAAAATTTAAAAAAAAATATTTATATATTTAAAATTTTTTAAATTTTTAAAATTATATTTTAAATTTAATATAAATTTAAATATACGTATAGAGTAAAAAAATAAATTAATGGTTTTTTAAAACCCTCTTTAAAGGGGGGGTGACCCCCCCAAAAAAGGGAAAAAAAAACCCAAAGAAAAAATTTTTCTTTCCCTTTCCCCCTCACAATTTTACCGGGTCCAATCAACAGTTTAAAAAAGTATAAAGTCCCTTCCCTCCTATCCAAACCAAAACCCCCAAAAGCAGCTTGCTTAAATTCCAGGGCCGCCTTAAAAAAAAACCCTTTTCCTACCCCCTTTTTTAAACCCTTTTCAAAGACGACCCCTCCTTTTTCCTTCCCCTATGAAAGCTCAGCAACCCCTGGAAAACCAAATCCCCAAAAATTTACCCCCCAAACCTTTTTAAAAACCCCTCCCCTTCCCCCCTCGATTTAAAAGCTTTTTTTATTTAACTCCCCAAAAACCTTCCCCCCCCTAATTTTAAAACTCCAATTTTCCTAATTTCCCCCCAATTTTTTCCTTAGACCAAAATTCCCAAAAGGCCTCCCCCAAAACCCCTCCTCGCTGCGGGTTTACCCCCCAAGTTTACCCATATAAGAGTGTTGGTATCTATCTTTAAATTCCCCTTTTTCCTCCTAGTTTGTTTTTTGGCTCCCCAAAATTTCCTCAAGCACCATCACCTTTTTTTCTCATCATTCTATGATTAAATCATCCTTTAAAATCCCTCCCCGACACGTCAACCCAAGTATCTGAAAACATTCACATTTCCCTACCCCCTCCCAATTTGTATCCCCTTTTTTTTTCAAAATATTTGATACCTCAGCCCCAAAATCTTTTCTATGTTCACTTTCAACTTTTATTTAACCCCACTCCCATCTCATCCATAACCTTTGATTGTTCTTTAAAAATCTCCCCTAAGCACATTCATCACAAAAAAACAAAATGTGTCAATTCCAATTTTTTTATTTGTTCCCCATAATTTTCCCCCCCTCTCCGAACACCCCAGCTTTACTTCTTTTACACCCCATCTATAAATTATTAAAAAACCATGGGAATTACAAATCCCTGTTAAGACCCACTTTTACCGGAAGTAGTCTCCCTCTCTTCTAAAACCCTAACCTGGCCTCACATCCCCAAAAAAACTCTTACGTTTAGTAATTTCCCCCTATTTATACTTGCAAAATCTGCCCCTTGCTCCCCATCCCCTCTACATATGCCTTTTTTTAAATCCTAAAGCAAAAAAACTTCCCTTCCTTTATCTAAATATTTCAAATTTTTGTTTAATGTAAAAAACTTGTCTACCATCTCCTACCCACTTAAAACCCCTTGCCATCCGCATTTACATTCTGTCTTACCTCTTAATTCTTTCAATTTTTAACCCACGTAACTTTTCCGGTTGCTTAGTAAAATTATTCCTATAATTTTTACAATCTTTTTTTCCCCCCTTCCCCTTTTTTAAAGGGTATACATGCTCTTGCCCCAAACTCTAGGTCCTTCCCTTCTTTTTTACAATTGTTAAACAAAAATCCAAACACTCTAACAAAATCCCCCCCCGCTTTTAACTTTCTTTATGATCCCCCCAGTTCCGTGCTTTACCCCCCTTTATTTTTACGTAATGCCTCCGTTTCCCCCCCCCTCACTCTTGTTCTTCTTCACTTCTAAAAGTGGGATCCCCTTTGTCCCTGCATGAAAATTTCGCCTCCCTTTTTCTCGAATTTAAAAGTTTCCCAAAAAATATTTTCGCCCCTCTACCCCCAAAACCCCCATCTCCCCCTTTAATCCTACTCTTTTTTAAGGGCAAATCCATTTGTTCCTTTGGCTTTTTTAACTTGTTTAACTCACCCAAAAATTTTTCTTTTTTTCATTAAAATTCTTGACAGTGCCTCTCCCCTCTTTATCTGCTTCCTTTTTCCTTCTCACCACTCTCTTCACTTTCTTTATCTCCTATCTTACTCTTCTTTTACACTTCTGCTTTGTAAAAAACCCCTCAAAGCTACCTTTTCTCTTTTTCACAATTTACTTTTCTTCCACCAATCACTCCTTTTCCCCCTGCACCCCCTCCTATAACACAAACTTCTGCCCCACTTCTAAAACTGCATTTTTAAAAATTTCCAACCCTTTCAACCCCCTTTACTGCTCATACTTCACCAGTCCCCCTTCTGCCAATAGTGTTTTTCTCACCCGAAAATTCCTTCTCCCCTTTGTTTATACACTTCTCCTCTTACTTGTTGTTTCATTTTTCCGTTTTCCCCCTATCTTACTCTAACTGTCGCTGTAATAATAAGATCCGATATGTCAGTTGACTCTATAAACGTGTCACCTGGAGCCTACCCTCAACCATTTATCCCCAATACATATCTAATAAACTACTTTCATTACGGCTATATATCCTTGTTATTTATTTTTTCTTTCTTCAAAAAATGATACTTTTTTAAAAAAACCCCTTTCTACACTTTTCTCAATTAAAGGCTCCCCTTTTTCATTTACCCCTGGCCACCCCAGTTTACCTTTACTCCCTCCCAACTTTTTTTTCCCCCTTTAGCATTGAAATCCCCAACCCCAATTACTCCCCTTGGTTCAAAAACCCCCCCACATTCACTGAATTTTCCAAAATCTCCTCTTCCTCTCATTCTCTCTTCCCCGGGAATTTTACGCTTTCTGAACCCCTTTTCCCAAACCACCTTTTTTTTTTTCTCCCCATAATCTTTTTTTAAAACATTTATGTCCCTCTTTTCCGCCATAACTTTCTTTCAACATTATTGAAATCCTTCTTTAGCTCAAAAAATTATTTGAAAAACCCCGACCTAATCCCCTTTATTCCCTTCCCTTTTAAACTCTCCCCCCCCCCTTCATCTTTGTTTCCTTAAAGCCCGGACTCCGTTTTCTTTCTAAATCCACAATCATCTTTTCTTTCATTTGCCCAAAATCACGCTTTTTCAGGGGTTCCCTTTGAGAATTTTCTTTTTTATTCTTTTTAGTAATTATTACAGGAAAAGGGGTTATAGCCATTTTTCCCGGCTTTTAGTTGACTTTTACAACACGCATGCTTACGGAGGAAAAATTTTATTCCCCTTTCCCCCTGGATTAAAAGGAAAAGTAAAAAGCCAAAACTAAAGATAAAATCGAAGAAAACTGATGGTGTGTAAAAATAACAGTAATATATGTGTGGTTTTTTCCCAAGTGTAAGTAGAAAATAGCAAGACGTCCTTCTTGCTGTTTACAAGGGCAGAAAAAAGACACCGCAACCACCTTGTAAAACAATTCAGGTTTCCCTTTTAAATCACTTGGCAGGACGGTAGTACCTCCTGGGTGGTTGCTTTACCCAACCCCTACCACGGGCGGTAGTACCCCTGGGTGGTTGCTGTTACCAACCTACTACCACAGGCGGTGTACCCCCTGGGTGGTTGTGTTTTCAACCTATACCACGGACGGTAGTACCCCTGGGTGGTTGTGCTACCAACCCATACCCCAGGAGGGGAGTCCTCCCTGGGTGGTTTTGTCTACCAACCTTACCACAGGACGGTAGTACCTCCCCGGGTGGGTTTTGTCTCCAACCCCTACACAGGACCGGTGTACCTCCCCGGGGGTTTCTGTCTACCAACCTACTACCCCAGGGCGGTAGTCCCCCTGGGTGGTTGTTTTCTACCAACCCACTACCGGCGGTAGTACCTCCCTGGGTGGTTGCTGTTTTCCACCTACTACCACGGACGGAGTACCCCCCTGGGGGTTGTTTTCTACCAAAACCCACTACCCCCGGGGCGGTTTGTACCTCCTGGGTGGTTTTGGTCTACCAACCCCTACCCCAGGCGGTAGTACCTCCCTGGGTGGTTTCTGTCTACCAACCTATACCCAGGAGGTAGTACCCCGGGTGGTTGCTTTTTACCAACCTCTACCACAGGCGGTAGTCCCCCTGGGGGGTTTCTGTTACCAAACCCACTCCACGGGGGGGTAGTACCCCCTGGGTGGTTGTGTCTCCAACCTACTACAAAAGGACGGTAGTAACCCCGGGTGGTTGTGTCTACCAAAATACTACCCGGACGGTGTACCCCCTGGGTGGTTGTGTCTACAACCTACCCACGGAGGTAGTCCTCCTGGGTGGTTGCTGTCTACCAACCCACTACCACAGGACGGTGTACCCCGGGTGGTTGCTGTCTACCAACCTACTACCACAGGACGGTAGTACCCCTGGGTGGGTTTCTGTCTCCAAACCCACTACCACAGGACGGTAGTATCCCTGGGTGGTTGCTGCTACCAACCTATACCACAGGCGGTAGTACCCCCCCGGGTGGTTGTGTCTACCAACCCACTACCACAGGGGGCGGTAGTACCTCCCTGGGGGGTTGCTGTTTCCCCCTACTACCACGGACGGTGTACCTCCCCGGGTGGTTGGTCTACCAAACCTACTACACAGGACGGTAGTACCTCCCCGGGTGGGTTTCTGCTCCCCAACCTCTACCACGGAGGGGTTTAGTACCTCCTGGGTGGTTGCTGTCTCCCAAACCCTCTCCCACAGGCGGTAGTCCCTCCCTGGGTGGTTTGCGTTACCAACCTACTCCACAGGGGGTAGTACCTCCCTGGGTGGTTGTGTCTAACCCCTACTCCACGGAGGGTGGGACCCCCCTGGGTGGTTGCTTTCCCAAATACTCCCAGGACGGTAGTCCCCCTGGGGGTTGCTGTCTACCAACCTTCCCAAGGACGGAGTCCCCTCCCTGGGTGGTTGTGTCTCCACCTACTCCCACAGGACGGTAGTACCCCGGGTGGTTGCTGTTCCCAAACCCTACCCCACGGACGGTGTACCCCCGGGGGGTTTGCTGTTACCAACCTTACCCAGGGGGGGTGTACCCCCTGGGTGGTTGCTGTCTACCAACCTATACCCAGGACGGTAGTCCCCCCTGGGGGTTTGGCGTTCCAAACCACTACCACGGGACGGTAGTCCCCCCTGGGTGGTTGCTGTCTACAACCACTACCCAGGCGGTAGTCCACCCTGGGGGGTTTGCTGCCCCCCCAACCCTTACTTTTTTTTTGCTTATTGAAAAATACAAAATTCCCAATTGATAAATAATTTTTTTAAAAGTAAAATTGTTTGTAAAAAAAACAAAAAAATGCCTAAATAAAAAATTTAAATAACTTGTACTTTTTTTTTGGGTAATATTTTAAATTTTGTAAAGCTCAAATAAACATTTAAAAATTGCCTATAGCTAATAAAACTATTAAATAGCGTTTTGTTGGTAGAATTTCGACAGTATGTTTGGGTTTTAAAAGCCAAAATGAACTAAAGTTACTTTTATTCGGGAAAAGTTTGTCTTCAGAGCTTTGACAAGCTCCTGTGAGAGCCTCAAAAACGGGTATGTAATTCATTGATCAGAAATGGGGTTGACCAAAAAATGACTTTTATTTTCACCTTTCATTTTATTTTTGTAATTTGTAACCTTAAAAGATGCAAATTTTCCCAAAACAATCATTTTTTTTTAAACGTTCTTTTTTAAACACAAAAAGAAAAAATGTCATTTGCATATGCATATCATTTTCCTATCATTGTTTAAACCCTTTTCACTGTTAGCTATAATATAAAAGGGATTTGTGGAGAATATCCCTTGCTTACACCCTTGTCATGAAAAAAAACGTTTTTTTTATTTTCTTACGCATTTTGCTTCTGGGGTTTTTTAAATAAACACAAAAAAAAAATTTTCGAATAGGGGACTTGTCATTTATTAAGTATTGTTTCCCCTTTTCAAACGCCTTGGGCAGGTCATGAAAGCGGTAACGCCTTTCCCTTCAAGTACAAAAAAAGGGACCACCCGTGACTGGATAAAGTCAATAACAGCACAAAAAGGGGTACAAAAAGGGCACCCCCCCGGATGGAAAAAGTACAAAAACACGCACAAAGGGGAAAAAAAGGCCCCCCGTGATGGAATAAGTACAAAAAAAGCCAAGGAGAAGGGTTTAAGCCCTTTTTTTAGGCTGGAATTTAGTTACTTTTTTTCCAAGTGGGCAAACGTTTAATTTCACCCGGGTGTTATTTTTTGAAAAATTTTCCTTTTTATTAAAAAAAGAGTTTACCTTTTAAAGATTTAAAATAAAGATAATGCTTTTAAAACAAATTTAAATTAAAA
>NW_026497816.1:0-19822 GCF_026875155.1 Cherax quadricarinatus | reverse complement strand
AATATCCCGCGACAGCTTCGGATCTTTCTTACTGTCACAGGCGGGCCCTTTGTGCCTCCGGTCAAACAGAATTTTGCCGCTTCAGAGGAAAGGTTCAGAAATTAAAAATAAGACGAGGCTTTGCATCCAGACTAGAATAGGACATTCTACGAGCTAAAATGCGGCCCCAAGGGAGAGAGAAGGGGAAGGGACGGAAAGTAACAACGTAGAAATTAAACGGCTGGATGAGAGTGTGGCGGGGGCAAACTCTATTACATCCAAAGAAAGTAACAAGCCCAGGAGACAAAATCGTTTTGCCGATAAATATTTTTAAAGGCGGGGCCAAGAGTACGATCATGGTCCTCGAAAACAAAAGACGGCGCGGGCCACACACACCACGCCAAGGCGGGGGACCGATCCCCCCAAACCTCAACTAGGAAAAGTACAAACAACACACACACACAACACCACAACACACACACACACACCCCCAACCAACACCCCACACACAACACACACAAGGTGGACAAGGACGGGTTTTCAGGGGGGGGACAAGAAACAAGAGGCCCAATTGGAAGTTGAAGACACAAATGGTCAGAGAGATAGAGGAAGTTTTTTTCAGTCATAGGTTTTTTAAGGCAGTGGAATAGCCTAGAAAATGACGTAGGGAGGCGGGAACCATCACATTTTAAGACAGGTTTGATAAAGTCAGGGGCGGGGAGAGAGGGGGCCTAGTAGAAACCCGGTTGAAGGGGGGGCCGGGACTAGGATCGACCCCTGCAACCACAAAAGGTGGTACAAATGGTGAGTCACACACACACAGCGCGGAAATGGTACGTGGCGAGGTGTAGAGGGGGCACCTGTGCCAGGGGGGTCCCCGGGGGTAGTCCTGGGCCCAGTCTGTTTCGGGTTTTTGTGAACGACATACGGAAGGAAAAAAACTCCGGTGTCCCTGTTTGCAGAGACGTAAATTTGATAAAAATTTCATTCGATCAAAACCCGGAAACACAAAGGGATCGGACAGGGCTGAGACCGGCCCAAAACGGCCCCTGGAGTTCAATCCCCAAGTGCAAAGCATGAGGATTGGGAAAGGGCAAAGAAACCCGCGGACGGGTCAGTCTGGGGGGCCCAGAACTACAAATAAATAAAGGAAAAAATCTTGGGGTGATATAACCCCAGGAATCTCCTGAGCGCCATAAACCAAAATAATCCGCAGCATATGGGCGCCTGGAAAACCCTCGAACAGCATTCCGACATTTTAATAAGGAATCGTTCAGGACCCGTACACCGGTACGTTGGGGGCCCATATTGGAGTTGCGGCACCAGTTTGGAACCCACCCTAGCCAAGCACGAAAAGAAACAAAAAAGTGAAAAGGTTTTGCAAAAAGATAGTCCAGAGTTAAGAGGATGCCCATGAGGAGGGTTAAGGGAAAACCTGCGCATGGGGATGGAGAGATGGGGGGGGAATGATAACGACTTAAAAAAGCTGGAGGAATTGACAAGGGGGACAAAAAAGGGTGTTCCAGAGATGGACACAGCAACACGGGGACCATTTGGAAGTGAAGCCCAAGTGAATCAAGGGATGTTAGGAAGTATTCTTCACCACGGTTCAGGAAGGTAATAGTTTGGGAAGCGATGTAGTGGAGGCGGGCCATACTACTTTAAGCAGAGGTACGAAAAGCCATGTTCGGGGAGAGGCCCTATACGCCAGGAAGAGGCGGGCCGGATTTGGATCGACCCTGCAACCTCAATAGTGAGTAAAACTAGGGAGACCACAGGAGTATGATCGACCCTGCAATATGAGTAAACATTCACAGGGCAACGCCCTTATTATTGACCCTCTAGGCCCTGATTGAGAAAAGAAAAAACTGGGGGTAGGGAAAATTAGCACCAACCCTAAACAGGGATTTTAATTTAAACCCAAAAGTTTTAAACCGCAATATAAATCCAGAAAAAGGGAAAAAAAAAAAACACTGACACGTTGAAATATTGTTTGAAAATTGTCAATTACGTACTTTTACTAAATGAATTAGGGAAATTTTTGGACCCCCAATTTGTTTTTTTCTTTTCATCAACCGTTTTATTAACGCAAAACCAAAATTTGAGTCAGGAGAAAACATAATCACTAAATACCACATCTTAAACAGTCGTGGTCAATCGGAAAACCCAACTCACAGTAGCATCAAAAAATGTTATGTAGTAGGCGCGCACACTCACGCACGCACGCACGCGACACACGCACACACCGCACGCAACACAAAATTATTTTTTTTCATTAAACATAAATGAAAAATATATCTTTAAAATAAGAGAAATTTTATAAATTAAGAGTTTTTGCTCTTTGACCCCAAGGTCGCGGGTTTTACTTATTGGGCACGAACACCCACACCACAACCACCAGGCCTAGTGTCTAACGACATGTGCTAGGACAAAAGGAAACTAACACACACACCACATAAAACCCAAAAACCCAGTGTGGAACCACCCCTACCCAAGCACGTAAGGAAACCAGAGAAAGTAAAATGTTTACAACTAGACTGATCCGGAGAGAGGGGTATTCCTAAAAGGGGGTAGGGGAAATCGACCTGACGAATGGAGGACGGAGAGAGAGGGGGGATATATAACGACATAAAAAATACTGAGAGGAATCGTAAGGTGGACAAAACAGGATTTCCAGAAAAATGGGACACAGAACAAGGGGTCACGATGGAATTGAAGACCAGATGAATACGGGGATGTTAGGAAGTATTCTTCAGTCACGGTTGTGGGAATTTGGAAAATTTTTGGGAAAAGCAATGTAGGGGAGGCAGCCATACTAGTTTAAAAGGTATGATAAATATGAGCAGGAGAGAGTGACTTAGATCGACCAGTGAAAGGGGGGGCCAGGAGCTATGACCCCCCCTAAAACCACAACTGAGTAAAACTGGTGAGTACACACCCACTACAACCTACAAAACATTCGCTCTCTACCAAGAAAATTCAGCACAATATCAATAATATCACTCACTGTAACAAAAAAATTGTTACCAGTTTTAAACATTATAAAAGATTAACAAAAACATTCCATTAACAACGCAAGTTTTCCCTCTCTACCTGTTAAAGGGACCCCCTTTCCTTCTCTACCGGGTAGAACAGGCCTCCTCCCTCCCTCTTACCTGTAAACGGGCTTCCAGAGAAACATTTTCTGTCAAGCCGTAAGGTTTGACAAAGCCCCGGGAGAGCGAAACGTTGTCACAGATATTCATTTTAGTTGCTTTTGTGTCATTTTTCCTAACAGGCTTCCTGCCATTCCAGGTAGATCAGGTCCCTCCCCGTCTTATGGGCAGATCGGTTTCCCCTCCTCCCCTTTCCCTGGGAAAATGGGCCTCCCCCCCCCTGGAGGGAACCGCACATAGAGTTGCACTATTTAAATGGCTTTCGCGGGAGGATGAAAAAATTTAAGCATTATCTTTGTGGGAAAAATATGGTGTTTTATGCCCACTTCACTTGAATCCGAAATAAATTTTATGCAATCTGTTTAATATCCATGAATATTAAAAACGGGCGGCGGCGCAATAAAAAACGCAGGTTTTCCACCCAAAAAATTACATGCAACAAAACCCAAAAAAAAACACCCTCTCCACCACCCCACCCAAAAACACACACAACACGAACACACAAAACCACACACACACACACACACACACACACACCCCACACAACACTGAACCAAAAAACACACCACACACACACACAACACACACAACCACAAAACACAACACACACACACACACACACACCCCACCACACACACGGGCACACACACACACATACACACAGGGCAACACACCACACACCCCAAAACACACACACACACACACAACAAAAAAACCCCCACAAAACAACACAACACTGACACACCCCAAAACACACACACACAACCCCTGCCCCCCCCACACAGGACCCCACACACACACACAAAACACACACACACAACCACACAACACACACACACACGAACAACAACCACACATGGAAAAACCCCAAATAACGCACCAGAACATTGACACACCAGGGGGGAACCCCCACACAAATTCCCCACACTAATTCCCCAACCATCACGCCCCAACAACCCCAAACTCCCCACCAAAACCAACCACCCCCCCAAAACACACAACCCCCCACACACCACAGTAAAAGAAAAGGCACAATGGAAAACCAAAAAATCCCCCATCATTTTAACAAAAACCCCCAGGGTGTCGGTGTGTGTGTTGTTTTTGTTGTTGGGGTGTTTTGGGGGGGGTTTTGGGGGGGGGGACAAAAAGGGCCTTCGCAAAACCTGGCCGTTTGTTTGGGGGGTATGTTGTTTAATGTGCCCCCCGTGATAGAGCTGCATGCATGCAAGCTTTTGGTGTTGTGTCTGAAACACTGCTCATATATAATATTTATTTTTTTTATTATATATTTTTAATTATATATTTAAATTTATATTCCACAAGTCGGCCGCTCCCACCGAGGCAGGGTGACGCAAAAAACAAAAAAAAATCCCAAAAAGAAAATCTTTCATCATATTCAACACTTTCCCCTCACTAAAACCCATAATCACGTTTTCAGGGGTGCTCGGGATACAACGTTTAAAAGCATATACGTATAAAGATACACAAATATTTTTTCCAAATGCTAATACCCAAACCCTCCTTTAATCAGACATTGGTTTCCCCTTTTTCCAGGACCAAGCCCCGACTTATAAAATAAGGGTTTTTCCTGAACCCCTTCACTAAATATTACGCTGATTTACTAATTCTTTTTTTAAAGCACCCCCATGGTCAACCTCTCTTGCTGGAGAAGACAAATTTTCTCCCCTTTCCACTCCCTTTTTTCATTAGCCTGTGGCCCTGTCGTCCCAAGAAACTTATTTTTTTCCCCCTTTCAAGGGACCTTACACGTATCATCTTTTCTCCCCTTTCCCCTGTTCCCCAAACATACACATTTTTCCCTGTATCACCCAACATCACATTTTCCCTGCTATCATAAACATACCACTTTCCTGCTATCACCCAACATACACATTTTCCCTGTACACTCAACTACCATTTTTCCCCTGCTAAACCCAACATACACTTTTTCCCCTGCTACCCCTAAAATAACCCATCTTTCCCTACATCCCCCAACACACCATCTTTCCCTGCTATCCCTAACTACACATCTTTCCCTGCTACCCCCAAACATACACACCCCTTTCCCTGCTTCACCAACATAACTTTTTCCCTGTATCACCCAAAAACCCTTTTTTCCCTTATCACCCAACTTACACATTTTTCCCTGCTTCACCCAACATAAATCTTTCCTGCTATCACCCAACAACACATTTTTCCTGCTATCCCCCAACAAACCCCATTTTTCCCCGCTATCACCCAAATACAATCTTTCCCTGCTATCACCAACTCACATCTTTCCTGCTTTCCCAAACATACACTTTTTTCCCTGCTATCACCCAACATACACATTTTTCCCCCTGTATCCCCTAACATACACATTTTTTCCCTGCTATCACCCAAAACATACACATTTTTCCCGCTTCACCAAACATACACATCTTTCCCCCTACTATCACCCAAATACACATCTTTCCCTGCTTCACCTAACATCCCCAATCTTCCCTGATCCCCCAACTGCACATTTTTCCCTGCTATCACCTAACTACACATTTTTCCCTGCTATCACCTAACAACACATCTTTCCCTACTATCCCCCAAAACATGCACATCTTTCCTGTTTCACCAAACATACACATCTTTCCCTACTATCCCCCAACAGCACTCTTTCCCTGCTATCCCCAAAACATACCTTTTTCCCCTGTAAAATTAAAAAAAAATTTTTCCCCTGCTTTACCTAACATACAATCTTTCCTACTATCACCAAAATGCAACTTTCCCTGCTATCCCCTAAATACATCTTTCCGCTAAACCTAAATACACTTTTTTCCTACTACCCCCAAACATGACATTTTCCCTGCTATCCCCCAACACACATTTTTCCCTACATCACCGAAATGACATTTTTCCCTGCTATCCCCCAACATGAAACATCTTTCCTCTATCACTCAACCACTCTTTCCCTGCTATCACCCAACGCACATTTTCCCTTCCCCCAAACATGCACATCTTTCTGCATCCCCCAACATCAATTTTCCCGCTATCACCCAACATACACTTTTCCCCCAAATATCACCCAACTCACATCTTTCCCTGCTATCACCCAATAACACATCTTTTCTGCTATCACCCAACTACACATTTTCCCCCATTTCACCTAACATACACTTTTTCCCCTGCTATCATAAACATCACATCTTTCCCTCTATCACCTAAATCACTTTTTTTCCCTGCTATCCCAAACATCACATTTTTCCCCTGATATCCCCTAACTACACATCTTTCCCTATCACCCCATGACATCTTTCCCTGCTTCCCCAAATACACATTTTTCCCCCTCTATAAACCAACATGCACATTTTCCCCTGTATCACCCACATACACATCTTTCCGCATCACCAACATACACATTTTTCCCTGCAAAACCAACTGCACATTTCCCCTGCTATCCCCCCAACATACACCTTCCCCTACTTCCCCCAACATAACACTTTCCCTGCTACCCCCAACATACAATTTTTCCTGTATCACCCAACATAACATCTTTCCTGCTATCACCCAACTCACCTTTCCCTGCTTCCCCAACATCAATTTTTCCCTGCTATACCCAACATACCATCTTTCCCTGCATCACCAATATACACATTTTTCCCCTGCATCACCAACATACACATCTTTCCGCTATCCCCCAACATGCCTCTTTCCCGCTTCACTAACATACACATTTTTCCCCTGCTATCACTCAACATACACATCTTTCCCTATCCCCCCAACATGACATCTTTCCCCTGCTATACCCAATAAAAACCCTCTTTCCCTGCACACTCAACACCATTTTTCCCTGCTAACTAAACATACACATCTTTCCCTATCCCCCCAACTGCACACTTCCCGCTACACCCAAATACCTCTTTCCCTGCTATCACCAACATCCCAATCTTTCCCTATCACCCAAACAATCTTTCCCCTGCTATCCCCAACATAACTTTTTTTCCCTGCTATCCCCCAAACATCCCAAAATTTTTCCCCTGCATCCCCCAACATACACTTTTTCCCTGTATAATAACATACACATCTTTCCCCTGCTATCACCAACATACACACTTCCCGCTATCACCCAACATACACATTTTTCCCAAAGGCCTTTTGTAAACAAAGTTTCTCTCATCAAATTTAATGATCTTCCAGTGTCAAAATAACTTTTAGACCCTCCTCTGAACTTTCGTACTTGCCCAACGGTTTTATTCATTTTGGGGCCCTGATTTCCCCTTTCATTTCAGTATATGACAGTTATCAACAATAAATTCCCCATACATCTGTCCCTCTATGGCTCAATTTATCTGATCCTCTTGTATTTTTAACACAGGGTCTCTCCCCCCGAGGCAGGAGCCCCGAAAAGAAGAAACATTTTCACCATCACCACACTATCACTGTCTTGCCAGATGCGCCCCGATACTAAATTTCAGAGGGCCCCCCAAAACCCTCTTGTAAATATTAGTCATTTTCATTATTAATTTTAGAAAGTTTTTTGCTCATGTACAAAAATTTTTTCATAATTTTTATTCTTTCTGGTAAATGTTTTTTAAAAATTTGAAAACATTTACTGGGCCCCACTTCCCCCCAGGAAAACTTTTTCCCTCTTAAAATGTTTGAATTTTACTTTCAAAGTCTCTCTCCACTGTAAAAATTTATTTCCCTTTAAATTCCCCCATATTAGTTTTACATTAGTCTTTCAGGGGGAAAAAAAAAAAAAAAAACGTTTTTAAAATTAAGTAAATAATGCCCACATTTCTTTCCTGAAAAATTTTCCCCTAACTCTATCATAATGACTTAACAAATTTAATACACTGAGGGTTAGACCGACAACCAACTGTGCCCCAGTTACTTTGTTATTTTTTCTCAAAATATTAAATCATTTCAATTCAATTTTCCAAAATATTACAAGCTTTTTGATGAACCCGGCCTAAAGTTAAAAGGGTCTTTCTGTCCCTTTTTAAAATTAGACACAAACGTGCCCTCTTCCAGGTTTTTTCCCAATTTACCTTCCTGCAGAAAAAAAAAAAAAAAAAAATTTACTAGTGGATAAAATATGTGCACACTGTTTTAAGAGCCAAGTTGTTATACCCCTGCTCCAAAGTTTCATTTTTTTTCACACCTATAACTATTTCTTTAATTCCTGTTTAGTTATTTCCTTCAATTTAATGTTTTTTGTCCTAATTAACATCACTACAGAAAATTATTTTTGTGAAATGGAAACTTTCCCTCCCAAAATTTTCCCATTACCCCCTACCTCGTGATTTTTTCTTTTTTATTCTTGTATTTTTCCTTTTTTTTTACTTAACTTTTTCAAAGCGAAATGAAAGGGTTGGTTCTCCTTTCCCCTTGTCTACTTCCTTTTTAAAAAATCGTTCTTCCTCTCTCCTTACATTTTTTATTCTTTTTTAGCTTTTCCCCGAAAAATTGATAAGATTCTTGATTGGCTCCTTTTATATGTTCCAAGTCCTTTTTTTTTTATAGCTCTCCCAAACCCCTTCCCCTTAAACCGCTTTTTATGTGTGTGGGGGTGTGTGTGTGTTTTGGGGTTGTGTTGTGTGGTGGTGTGTGTGTGGGTGTGGTGCTTGCGTGCGTGGCAAATTTTTTTTCAAAAATACTTCAAATCGGTAGTATAGAAAAAAATTCGTTTTTTAAAAAGTTTTCGATCTGGGCTTTTAAATGTTCAAAAAAAAACAAAGACAAAATTTAAAATTTTAAAAATATATAAATTTTTAATAAATGTTATGCAAGAAAACCAACCAGAAAAAAAATATAGAGAGAGAGAGAGAGAGAGGAGAGAGAGGAGGAGAGGGAGAAAGAAAGAGAGATGTGTTCTTGTTTACCTCCCCCCCTTCCTCACCCCAACTACTCCCGCAACCCCAACGTATTCACCCAAGATTCAAATAAAATTTTTTGGAACCGTGATACCCACACATCAGGACTGTTACATGCACTGTCCACTTCCTCCCCCCCAGGGTGTTCAGCACTCTCCAACCTTCCTCCCCCCCCAGGACTGTTACTGCACTCGTCCAACCTTCCCCCCCCCAGGGTGTTACATCACTCGTCCAACCTTCCTCCCCCAGGACGTTAATGCACTCGTCCACCTTCCTCCCCACCAGGGTGTTACATGCACTCATCCAACCTTCCCCCCCCCCAGGACTGTTCATGCCTCGTCCCAACCCTTCCCCCCCACCAGGACTGTTACAGCACTGTCCAAACCTTCCTCCCCCCCAGGATGTTACATGCACTATCCACCTTCCTCCCCCCCGATGTTTTAGCACTCGTCCAACCTTCCACCCCCCGGGCTGTTCTGCACTCGTCCAACCTTTCCCCCCCACCGGACGTTTTCATGCATCATCCAACTCCCTCCCACCAGGACTTTAAATACATCATCCACCTTCCCCCACCAGGATGTTACATGCACTACCAACCTCCCTCCCCCCAGAACGTTAATAATATCCAACCTCCCCCCCACCCGGACTGTTACATGCATCATCCAACCTTCCTCCCCACAGGACTGTTACAGCACTCATCCCAACCCTTTCCCCCCCCACCAGGACTGTTTACATACACTCATCCCCCCCCCTCCCCCCCAGGAGTTTCATCATCCCAACCCTTTTCCCCAAGGGCTTTACATGCACCATCCAACCTCCCCCCCCCACCAGGATGTTAATGACTCATCCAACCTTTCCCACCAAAAATTTTACACTCACAACCTCCCTCCCCACCGGACTGTTACATGCATCATCCAACCTTCTCCCCCCACCGGAGTTACATGCACCGTCCAACCTTCCTACCCCCCCAGGGACTGTTTCATGCACTCGTCCAAAACCCTTCCCCCCCCCACCAGGACTGTTACATGCATCATCCAACTTCCCCCCCACCAGGGCGTTCATACACCCCCCAAAACCTTTCCCCCACCAGGAGTTAAATTTCATCAAAAAACCAACCTTCCTACCCCCCAGGGACTGTTAATACACTCATCCAAAACCCTTTCCCCCCACCAGGACGTTAACACTGTCCCAACTTCTACCCCCCCAGGGGGCTGTACATGCCTCATCCAAAAACCCTTTCCCCCCCCAGGACTGTTACAGCCCCGTCCAACCTTCCTCCCCCCAGGACTGTTACTGCCTATCAAAATTTTCCCCCCCCCAGGACTGTTAAGCACTCTCCAACCTTCCCCCCCACAGGACTGTTTCATACACTCATCAACCTCCTCCCCACCAGGGGGTTACATGACCATCCACCTTCCCCCCCACCAGGACGTTTTTATACACTCATCCAAACCCCCCCCACCAGGACTGTTACATACATCATCCAACCTTCCTCCCCCCAGGGGCTGTTACATACACTCATCCAACCTTTTCCCCCCCACCGGACTGTTTAAAGCATCATCCAAATTTCCCCCCACAGGGGCGTTACTACATCATCCAAATCCCTCCCCACAGGATGTTACATACACTCACCAACCCCCCTCCCCCCCGGCTGTTACTACATCATCCAACCTTCCCCCACCAGGACTGTTCATCATCATCCCAACCCTTCTCCCACCCGGCTTTAATCATCATCCCAACTCCCCCCCCACCAGGACTGTTTCATAACCATCCAAAACCCTTTCCCCCCCACCAACTGTTACTACACCATCCAAAATTCCCCCCCACCGGGACTGTTACATTTCACTCATCCAACCTTCCTCCCACCCGGACTGTTCATCACCATCCAACCCCCCCACCAGGACTGTTTTATACACTCATCCACCTCCCTCCCCACCGGAGTTACAAAAACCCCATCCAACCTCCTCCCCACCAGGGGCTGTTTTACACCCCCCAAACCCTTTCCCCCCCCAGGTGTTTCATACACTCATCCAAACCCTTTCCCCCCCACCGGGTGTTACATACCTCACCCAAACCCCCCTCCCCACCCGGACTGTTACATACCTCACCAACCTTCCTCCCCCAGGACTGTTACATACCTCATCCCAACCCTTCTCCCCCCCAGGACTGTTTCATGCACTCATCCAACCTTCCCCCCCACCAGGACTGTTTCATGCACTATCCAACCCTTCCCCCCCCAGGACTGTTCATGACTCGTCCAACCTCCCTCCCACCAGAACTCACATGCACTCAACTTTCCCCGTCAAATTTAGACCTGGGTATCCCTAAAAAAATAATAAAATCCCCCCTCAAAAATTATAAATCTATTAAGTGAAAAAAAAAAACAGACAATACTTTTACCAAACACAAACGTTTTAAGATAACAGTATGTAAATTTTAAAGTAGGTACGTTTGTACATGTGAAAAATTAGCTGAAATTGGTCAAAGTTAAAGAGCCTCGATACGAAGAGGCTGTTTGAATGCAAAAAGAGGCAGCCAGGGGACAGATGGCAGCTAAAGAAGCTGAAACTGCAGGGAAATTTAAAACTTTTTCGTCTAGGGGAGTAAAGTGGAAGGGCCCAGATTGAAGAGCTGGAGAAATACATAACCTTTTAAGTGTACGTTTAAGAGCTCAAAATGCCAGAAAAAAATATGCACGCCACCCGGTAAAACACGGAGTCTTAACCAAGACTTGAAACCATAAACACAAATCGGGCAACGTAATTTGATGACAAAAAATCGAAATTAAAAAAAAAAAAAAAGGAACGGAGGTCGTTTTACCCAAATTGTCTTGGGATGGTGTGAGGGAAAGGGATCTTAAAACCGGCGCTCGTTTTAAGGGAACTTCTGCGAGGGGGCGATTCGCCCCCAAGAAAAAAAGAAGAAATTGGGAAGGGCGCAATCAAAAAAAAAAAGAGGGAAAAAGGGGGAACAGGGCAGAAACAAAATTAAGTATAAGGGGGGAGGTTAAAAAAACGGTTTTCACCAAGTACCCGATAAAAAAAAAAAACGCCCAAAAATTATTTAAATTCCCCTGAAACCCAATCTTAAAAAGTCCCCGAGGATTCTGTTACAAGCTATTTCTTTTTAGATGACTAACAAAACCGTTTTACAAATGAAGTCGGGGGGGAAATGAGGCTTTGGAAGTGTGTTGTGGGGCATGAGAGGGAGTGTTGCCTGGTCATGGTGGATCCGGAGAGGGTGAACACGCTGTATCAGAGTATGTGAAAATGTGTGTAAATTAAGCGGGGCATGGAAGGGGGTGTGTGTGGATGAGGGGGGGTATGAGCAAAGCAAGGGAGGTGAGGGGTTTGGGGTAGGGGGTTAGGGTGCAGGGTAAGGAGGGTCGGGTGAGGGAGTTTGGTTCATCCCTACTCATATGGGGGTAATTGCCCCCCCAGCCCCCTCTTAGATAACTTCCTTAAAGTCCTGGTTAGAGGCTGTTGGTGCTCGCTGTGCGTAGTTTTTAGGGAAACGGGGTGTCAGGAGTCTACCTGGGGGTATTCCGGGGGTCAAAAGCCCCCCGGCCCGGTCCACGACCAACCCTTGGTGGATCAGGGGCCCGATCACCAGGGGGTAACGTGGCCACACGAGTCCAAGTACGAACCCATCCCGGGTGAACGGCCCGACTTTAAAAAAACTGTCCGCTCCCCCCTTTAAGACAAGCGGGGCCAACTGGTAATTCCCCTTATACCCGGTGGGGGCGTTGAACTTTGGGGCCCCGGACATTAATGGTATTTTTCTAAATGAGAAAGGAGCCCCTACTTTTACTGGGGTATTTTGCTAGCCTGCCCAGTCTTTTACTTTCGAAAAAAATTGTCAGTAGTGTTATCGTAATGGATTTTGCACCCTGCTTTCAGTTATGCAATCCCCCGTCTGCCCAAACCTTCCATTTTTGTAAGGAGTAATTTTAGTGGTATGTTTGGAACCCATTTTCCTAAATTTTTTAGGGCAATTTTCAATACATATGTTTCCACGCACTTCAGGGTTTTAACTGGACTTAAGCGGGGGACTGATTCCTAAAAGCACACAGAAAACACTCGCTACGAAAGCAAAAGATTGGCAGGCGAGCAAATACCCCCCGTGATAAGTAGGGGCGTCAGGAACACTAAGGAAAACGCAAAAAGTGTTCGGGGGCCCCAAAACTTTTCAAAAACATAAGGGGGTTACCAGTAACCCCCAGCTGTCTTTAGAGGGGGCTGACAGTACCTAAAGTCGGTGCCGGATCAACCGGGATGGGGGTCGACGTTAACTAGTGCGACAAGCAGTGACAGCTCGTTGACAGGCCCCGGCCCCCGGGGCCCGGCATGGAAGGGCCGCGGGGGCGTTGTCCCCCGGGAAAACCCCAAGGAGACCCGGTAGTGTTTGAAGTGGTATGAGGGGGTGTAAAAATTTTTTTTGTAATTTCGCTTTCCTTTAAAGGGGGGGTTTGTGACAAAAATATTCTTAAGAGTATATGTCCTTTAAAAGTTCACAGGCTTAGCTCTGTTGTTTTAAGATGCTTTTACCCTAATCTTTTTAAAAGTCTTTTTATCAAATTGGGGGTTTTCTGTTCCTTGTGGGGGGGGGGATGGGAGTGTGAGTGCGGGTGAAAGGGCCCCAGTTGGAGGGATGGGGGGGGGGGGGGTGCAGTTGGAGGGAAGAAGGGCTGAAGTTTAGGGTTTTGCGGTTGGAAGGGGGGAGGGGTGCAGTTGGAGAATGGCGGGGTGCATTTTGGGGGAATGGGGGGGTGAGTTGCAGGAATGGGGGGGTGAGTTGGGGGGTGTGCGGGGTTGGGGAATGGAGGTCGTGAGTTGGGGAAAGGGGTGGGGTAGGTTTTTTGGTGAGATTGGTAACGGGTGGAGGTTAGTAAGATCCCCCTTTTCACCACCACCAACCCCGGGGCGGAACCCGTAACTCTTTTTGGGGGTTTCTACCATCACCTGCTGGTAGCACGCAGCTTTCACGTGGCTGCCTTCTCTGCCTCTCACCCCCTTTAAGTAGTCCCCCCCTCTCCTTTCTTTTTGTGTCTCCCCTTCGTCTCTCATTTTCCCGTTAAGTCTTCCCCCCTCTCCGTCCTCCCGTCTCTCCCATCTCTCTCTTCTCTGGGCCTTTTCCCCATCACTATTTCAGCCGGATCACACAGTTTTGGTGCTTTTCAGTTCTCCCTTTTTACATTGGGCAATCTTTCCTTTTTTTTTGTTCTATTTGCAAGACAAAGCCCGAAAAAGTGTCAGCGAAAAAAAAATTTAAATGAAGTGAAATTTTCAAGTCTGATTGTATGTAAAAGAAGGAATCCCTCTGTCCGACTGAAGGGAAATCCTCCAGCAGTCTTCACTAAAAACCTTTTAAACTTGCACAATAACTATTTTTGATTATAATCATGGGGGAAAGGGGTAAACCCTATGGGGAAAAATACATCGCCCCCGGGAATTGGAGGGAACAGGTTTGATCTGACGAAGGGGAAGGGGAGGGAAAATTCCCCGTAGAATAGCCCCCTCCCAGCTCAATTAACCCCCCTCCTCCCCCTTTTTTAAAGGTTAGAGAACCTAGTGTTGCCCATGTGTCTTACTCATCATTGCGATTTTATATATTTAGGAATTTATTGTTGTGATTTTGGGGGCTGCTTTTCAGTGGGAAATTTCACCCCAATATTCCGCACGGACACTGATTTCGAAAAAATTTTCCGTGCAGTCAGTTGTGTACAGTAAATTTTAAAACTAAAGTTTTGCCTGCCCCCAGACTTTTATCGTGAAAAGCAAGGATAAATTACAATTTTGAAGATTTATCAGTCGCAGCTTACAGCAAAAACCAGACAGAGACTTGTAATTGGAAAATGGGTATAGCAAATTGGGACGATGTCACGAGTGAGTAGGCCCACAAATGGAAGTTATTTAAAATTTTTTGCACAGATACTACGCACATCTCACCATGCCCTTGATACAGGGGGTGTCTTCGACAACTCTACCCGCTAACAAGTTTTGCGAACCCTTAACATTTGTTGCATCACCTGGACCCCCTTTCCAATTTTTACACCCACTTTCCTGTACATATAACTCGGCTCCTGGATTTAATTAGGTTAAAAAAGTGACAAACTTTCATAAAATTGAGGAGCGATTAACTATACTCCTTCCCCCTTGTTTTACTGTCCCAAAATTGTTTTTCCTTGTATTAAATGAGAACTGTAGAGGGGGTATAATCGCAATTTAAAAAAATCAAACTCTCCCACAAGCATTTTTTTACCTAACTTTACCAACGTGGAAAATAACATGAGTGCCCCTAACGTTGAGCCCATTACGACCAGCCCCTTTGTTTGTTGGGGTTGATCAATGGGGGGCCTAAATGCATCAGGTGGCACCACCACACCCGGTAATCAGGAACTGACTTGAGCAAATTTTTAAGCCCTCTTTAAGAACTAATAGGAGTGTGTTGGTAACCCACTCGGGTTTTCCCGGCTCTTTACTGCTAACTTGGGTCTGGTGCCCAAAACCCCGCCGGAGACGACCCGATCAACCCGGCTTTTCTGCCGTAGATGCTTTCAACCCTAGGCTTCACATTCATCAGGGCCCGGGCCCCCATTAAGTTATTTTCCCAACCCAACCCAGTGGGAGTACTCACTCCGGCCCAAAAGGCCCCGGGTTTAAAGGGGGCTTTTCAATCAAATAATAAAAACCCACTTTTTAAAGGGGGGCCCCCTCCCGTTATGAAGGAAAGCAAAATTTCCTGGGGGGGAAACAAAAAAAAAATTAGTTCTTTAAAGGAAAAAGGGGCCCCAAAATTTTGTTAAAAAAAAAATTTTTTAAGGGGGGAAAACCTGTGGGGGGGGAAAGGGGGGAGGGAAGGGGATTGGGGGTAAAAGGGGGGGAGGAGGAAAAGAAAAAGGGGAAAAAGAAAAGAGAGGAGGGGAGGGGAGAGTTTGGGAGGGTAACAGAGATTTTTAAACCCAAAACGGTGACCTAGAGCGAAAAATCAACCCAAATACAAAATCTTTATTACATCTACGGCCCCCATCAGATAATTGCACACAAAAAACACCCTTTTAATAGGTGTATTGGACAGGGCGGGTCTCACCCCCAACAGATGGAAAACCTGCACTTACCCTGCAAATGGGCGCTTGTGGAGGCTATAAGCCCGTATAGTCTTCAAATAAGAGCTTTTCCCCCCCGACCCTTTTTAAAACTTTTTGGGAAACCCGAACAGAATTATTTGGGTGGGGTCCCTTTAGCACAGCCTCCCGTTTGTTCCCCTTCCCCCCCCCCCTCTCTCTCTCTCTCTCTCTCTCTATTGTGACCCCGGTTTTTTTGAGAGTTTTCCTACTCCAGAAGCCCCGGGCAGGTAAGGGTTTTTTTGGGTGCTGGTCAGGGGGGCTCACATAAAACCCGCCTGGTTGAGGCCACCCACACAAAACAAAACACACACCACACACCACACACACACAAACACCACACACAAAACCCCACCACACCACACAACCCCCGTGAAAAAGGCGGGGAGGGGCTCGGAATTTGACCCCCCAAACCCCAATGGGGGGTACAAAATAGGTGGGTTTCAACAAGAAAAAAAAAGCCTTTTTTAAAAATTTGCATTTTTATGTGCTGGCATTTTTAAAGAGGGGTACGTATTCCCCCATGCCCTTTCTTACTTGCTATTGGTTTCCCCCAAATCGCCCCAGCGACCCGGGGCCAACATTAAGCCGGCTAGTCAGGCTGTTTAAAAGCTACTTAGGCTCCCAATTTGAAATTTCCCCGGGTTTAAACCCGGCCAAAGGGCGAGATGTTCCCCCAGTGCCCCTGTACACCCGGTTGTGTAAAAATGGTATATTAAAACCGGGCAAAATGAAATTAAAAACACATGTTTCAACATCGGGGTTTTTTATTGGTTTGCGTTCGCCCAAACCAGTGGCTTTATCAATACAAATTCTAGGACATAAAATTTAGACAGTGAAATATGTACAGAAGATGAGGGAATTAGTTTCCCCAAACCCAGGATGGGGCGAAGGGACCCTACTCCTAGGTTGAGGGGTAAACTCCCGGTAAATCCCGGATGGGGGGAAAAAGTTACAATTTAAAAATTCCAAGAGGGGGGGACAGTGTCTTTAATTTTCACCTGCAAATGAACCCGATAACTAGGGAATGGTGCGCTTTTGGGTGGCATTTTGGGAAAAGAATCTGAAAAACCTTTAGAAATAAAGGGAAAAATAAAGACTTTTCCCAGTTATCCCGAGGTATAAACTCTCCAGAGTAAAGGGTTTTTTTTTTCCTTTTGAAAATGTTTGGGATTTCTTTTTTAGCAGATTTCCGTTTACATGAAGGGAAATTGATAATCTCGGACCTTCAAAGTTAATGGGAAATTTTCCTTTTGTGTTCTTTTTGCCCCTCTTTTCTTTATTAGGAAATTCCTTTCACCGTCTGCCCTGCCAAAGCCCTGGCCCCGCCCGCCCGTTGGCCTGCCCGTCTGCCTGCTGCCTGCCTGCCTCAAAGCCCGCCCCGGGCCCGCCTGCCTACCCCACAATAAGTAATTTTTGGGGTTGTAATCACTTTTGAAACCTGTTCCTTGACAGTATTGTAAAAAAGTGCAGATTATAATTTTGTCCTCGCCTCCCTTTCCTAGAGTAGGCTACAGTTTGAGAGACTGGAAGCCTCCTCAGTAATTCACTTGATGGAACTTGTTACAGACAGTGAAAGTTCCTGTACTTTTTCCAGATCTGCAGTTTCACCTCTTTTTTAAATGCATATTAGCACTGTTTTAACTTGTCCACTGATCTTCAGGGTTTTTAACACTTGATGCAGAATATATTATTTATATTTAAAGTTTGCACTCGTTAGTCTGCATTAATGCTGATAAGTTACAAGGCTACTTAGCAAATTTTCCCCAACATTTAGAAACGTCCAAATGTAACTTTGAAATAACTACTTAAATAATAAATAAATAATAGGAGCCCTCGGGTTTGGGTTCTTCAACTCTATACACCCTTTGGGTTTTAGGCCTCATTTAGATTATGCTGCACGTTTGGTCACCGTATTACAGAATGGATATAAAAATTTTCTGGAAAAAAGTACAAAGGAGGATGACAAAGATGATCCCATGTATCAGAAACCTTCCCTATGAGGATAGACTAAGGGCCCTGAAACTGCATCTCTAGAAAGACGTTTGAATTAGGGGGGATATGATTGAGGTTTATAAGTGGAAGACAGGGAAAAAAAATAAAGGGGATGTAAATAGTGTGCTGATAATATCTAGCCTTTGACAGGACTCGCAGCAATGGTTTTTTAAGTTGGAAAAATTCAGATTCAGGAGGGTATAGGAAAGTACTGGTTTGGTAATAGAGTTGTGGATGAGTGGAACAAAACTCCAAAATACCCTTATAGAGGCCAGAACGTTGTTTTGCTTTAAAAAATAGGTTGGATAAATACATGAGTAGAGTGGGTGGGTGTGAGTTAGCCCTGATAGCTTGTGCTAAACGGGTCGGTTGCCGTTTTCCCCCCTTGAGTCAATGTGACCTGACCTGACTAGGTTGGGTGCATTGGCTTAAGCCGGAAAGGGACTTGGACCTGCCTCGCATGGGCCCAGTGGGGCCTTCTGCAGTGTTCCTTCGTTCTTATGTTCTTATGTTCTTATGTTCTTAAATGCCTTGAATTCCATATGTGGTCTCATGTGATGTAGCTAGTGGAGTTGGTAGTAGGATGAAGTTAGCCTCATCCGCACAGTGGTGAGTCGCATCGAACTCCTCCCTCTCCGCTTCCTCTTATTTTCATGTCTACCAAACTGCGGTAGATTTAGCGTGCTCCTCTGATCTTTTTAAGTTTAAACCAGTTAGTCAGAGCGTTTGTCTCGTGATTCCCGGAGGGAAGATCGAGCCTCCACGACGTCCGACTGAAGAAAGGAGTTCTTGTCGCTGTTGTTGCCCGCGACCCAAGGACCCCAATAGATGTGAGAATAGTCTATATGGCTATTAGCGATACAAACTATTATCACTGTCATATATAGTTATCACAATCAGTTAAATGTGTCATGTTGTACATGGATGGTAAACAATACCGACAAGATGAAGAAAACACATGTGCAAGATCTTGGTATCTGTACTGTAGATGTTTCGCCATCAGTGGTTCTATCAATACATTATTCAAGGACATAATTTGAAGACAGTAAAACTATATACAAAGATGAGGTAATCAATCCCTCAGCCAAAGTTGAGATGTTGCACGTGTTTAATTATTCATAAATGTATTATATTTGGGGAAATTATCCTGTTTCCTCTTGAAGATCTTACACATTAGTTCCGCTAATAGTTCCTACATTTGCTGCTACAACAGAAAGTTAAAAAGTCGCGGACCTCAGATATTGACACAGTTCTTATGGCACCTCTGCTCTTCACTGAGTTTATTCTACATCTGTGTGTCCTCGTTCACTCTAGGAAGTGCTACACGTAATATTTTTATTTAAATCTGTTATGTATATAAAACGATAAAGGTGCCAAGATCATGCTTGTGGTACTGGCTTTTACTTAGTTCAGGCTTTCTTTTCACTGTGATTTTGTTAAAATATTTAACATTAATTTCAATTTATTCATTATATGTATTAGCCCATTTATAGGCTATCACTAAGCCGGGCTGTGATGGGTAACGAGTAAACGAACCTGGCCATGGGCAGGCTCGTTGGACAGCTGGATGTAGTCTAGTCTGCTTAATCAGGCTGGCCTGTCTGGGGCGGGCCATGGGGCGTTAACCCCCGAAATCGTCTTCAGAAAACTTCAGGTAGGTATATTACCCGATACCTTGACAAAATCCGTGTATAAAAAAATATACTGTGAAAAATTTTCCCTTT
>NW_026497811.1:0-10225 GCF_026875155.1 Cherax quadricarinatus | reverse complement strand
TTTAAGTAAACAAGAAATAATGAAATTTATTTACGTAAGTAAATAAACAAATAATTACTCTAACTAAATACAGTGGACCCCCGGTTTACGATATTATTTCATTCCAGAAGTATGTTCAGGTGCCATTACTGAACGAATTTGTTCCCATAAGGAATATTGTGAATTAGATTAGTCCATTTCAGACCCCCAAACATAAACGCACAAACGCACTTACATAAATACACTTACATAATTGGTCGCATTGGGAGCTGATCGTAAAGCGGGGCTCCACTGTACTAGTACTTTGAAGTAAATACTATATGAAAACAAGTTCATCCTATCAACAAATAAACGGTACTGAATATGCTTCATTATCACACCATTGTAAAGTCAAAATATTGTAAGTTGAACCATCGTAAAGCAAGGAGAATCTGTAGGTTATTAGCACCTTGCTCCTGGCATTTTAGTAGCCTCTTACAACACACACAGCTCATGGAGGAAGGATTCTTCTCTACCTCCCCATGAAGACTCCAAAGCATCGCCCGTTTCCCCAAGGCAGGGTGACCCAAAAACAGAAGAAACACTTTCATCATCATTCAAATCTTGCCAAATGTGTGCCTCTGAAGCATATTGAGTAAAAAAAAACAAAAAAAACAAATGCACTCCCAAGAATCCATTCATAATTTCACATTAAAAAGATACTAAACCACAGATTACCCAAGTACCTTAGAGCAGCATCATCCAGTTCCTGTGGCCGATTGTACCCCCCATGATGAGAATTCTCTCGTCGGGATCTGACTTGAGTCCATCAAATTCAACAAGAAACTCAGTTTTAAGTCTTCTTGAAGCCTCATGTTCTCCTTCTCTTCTCTCACACAGCAGTGAGTCTATTTCATCTATGAAGATAATTGCTGGCTGTAAATACAATAGAATAACATTAATGAGTAACTAAGCATTAGGAATAGTCTGTGCAACATGCACAGCATATAGTGGCTTTCTTCTCTGCCTAACAATAGTTTCATTACCTGTAAACTACATTACCTTTATACTGCATGAAATAAATAAATTTATTCTTCTTTCAACAAACCGGCCATATCCCACTGAGGCAGGGTGGCCCAAAAAAAAAAAAAAGTTTCTCTTTTTAATTTTAGTAATGTATACAGGAGAAGGGGTTACTAGCCTCTTGCTCCCGGCATTTTAGTCGCCTCTTATAACACACATGACTTACGGAGGAAGAATTCTGTTCCACTTCCTCATGGAAATAAGAGGAAATAAACAAGAAGAACTAGTAAGAAAAGAGAAGAAAACCCAGAGGATTGTGTATATATATGCTTGTACATGCATGTGTAGTGTGACCTAAGTGTAAGTAGAAGAAGCAAGATGTACCTGAAATCTTGCATGTTTATGAGACAGACAAAAGACACCAGCAATCCTACCATCATGTAAAACATTTACAGGCTTTTGTTTTACACTCACTTGGCAGGACGGTAGTACCTCCCTGGGTGGTTGCTGTCTACCAACCTACTACCTAGGAAATAAATTTATTGTTACCTTTGACCTTTGAAGGTCAAAGGGTAATAATAATCTTTACCTCTGAAGACTTTCAAGAGTTTAATGAATGAAAATGAAAGGTCTGACTAATTCTTCAAGTCATTGACTTGTGAAATCTTAACGAGTGTCTTGACATGGATGTAAACCTTTCATGCTGTGACTTTATTATGTCAATGAACTAAGTGAAACAATTGAATTCATAAGTCAATGAATGAAATGAAATCAAATTTAATTCCTGAAGTCAATGAATGGAATGAATTATTTAATTCCTGAAGTCAATGAAGGGAATGAATTATTTAATTCCTGAAGTCAATGAAGGGAATGAATTATTTAATTCCTGAAGTCAATGAATGGAATGAATTATTTAATTCCTGAAGTCAATGAAGGGAATAAAATAAATAACTTAACTCCAGGCTTAAATAAGGTTTTTTTTTTTTTTTTTTTTTTCAACAAGTCGGTCGTCTCCCACCGAGGCAGGGTGACCCAAAAAAAAGAAAGAAAATCCCCAAAAATAAAATACTTTCATCATCATTCAACACTTTCACCACACTCACACATTATCACTGCTTTTGCAGAGGTGCTCAGAATACAACAGTTTAGAAGCATATACGTATAGAGATACACAACATATCCCTCCAAACTGCCAATATCCCAAACCCCTCCTTTAAAGTGCAGGCATTGTACATGTATGTGTACATGTATTAATATTAAGTAGTGTTAGTTTTAGTCTAAGTCTGTCTGCAATGATTTGCATAATCATAAACTTAATCCTCCAGAAAAGTTTCAAAAGAGCTTAAAAAATACTATTTACCCAGTCAATTAATTATAATTTTAAGTATTTGTATTTTTTATCAAACAGCCATCGCCTGTCAAGGAAGGGTGACTCAAAAAAGGAAACGTATTCACCATCATTCATTCAGTACCTGGCTTGCCACAGGTGCATGGATAACAAAATTCTTCTAACAAGACACATTAATTGCATTTGTGTCCTGTCACCTGACATTTTGTCAGTAATTATGCCACAATATCATAACTGGAACAATACACAAATAACCTGCACATGGGAGAAGAGGAGAGAGAAGCTTATGATGACATTTCAGTTCAACTTGGGCTATTTATAAGTCACACTAACATGTGACAGTGAAGGAGCCAGTCCCCCTCTCCAATATATACTGGCTCCCTCACTCTTGTGTGTTAGTGTGACTTCTAAATGGTCCACGTCATAAGCCTTTGCTCTCCTGTGTGTGCGATAGTTGTGTAACTCTGAAACACAACATCCTCTCTTTCTCAATTATCCCTTTACAGACAAAAAATATTTCACATGCATTTCCCGGGCCACAGAAAACAGGTTTTAAACCCACTTTTTCCCCTTAAACCCCACTTTTTTTATAGTTAGTGTGGGGGCGTGATTTTGGGAAGAAAGTAGCGAATTTTCACTTGCCACAGCTGTGCCAACATTGTTTTCCCCCATTACCTGCGAGAAGAATACCCCATCATCCCTTCAGAGAAACATAAAGATCTAACACTACACAAATCCCCACAAAAAATTTATGTCCTGTTTTTTTAAAAGGTATCAAGATAACCTTTTTTTTTTTTTAAAAAAAAAAATCATTCGCTTCCCTCTTTACTTTGAAATTTTTGTTCAAGACTGTAACCATGTATGGGGTTAGGCTGATTCATTCCCTTTTTGAAAATATTTTTTTCCCCAAAGGGCAAATCAAAACCCGGGGGGGGCCAGACCCTGGACCCATTATGTCCTTTTGGGAATTTTTTTGACTCCCCCGCCCAAAAAGGAGGGGTATGGGGTGCATAAAAAAGAAAATTAAAACTTTTTTTTACTTACGAAGGTCAGGCCGGGCTCAAAGCTTGGATCTATGTTTTAATTCCTTTTAAAAAAGAGAAAAATTTAAAAAAATTTAAAAAATAAAAAAGGGAATATTCCAAAAATTTTTAAAGTGGGCCCTTATATGCCGAAAATACAGTAGTACAGGGCCCCCCGGTTAAACGATTTTAACCCTTTCCCTTGGGGAGCTCATCGAAAACCAAAATTTTTGGGAAAAAGGAAATAAATTTTTCCCCCATAAAAAAATAAGGGAAATCAAATTAATCCCGTGCAAACACCCAAAAGTCTGGAAAAAAAAAAAGCTTTTCCCACGGGATATATTAATTTTAATGAAATATAAAAAAATTCAATAACAGGGGGGAAAGGGGAAAAAGAGGGAAATTTTTTCCCAGTAAAAAGTAGGCCTTAGAAAAGGGATGTTTTAAATGCACCGTGGTTTTTTAATATTTTTATAAAAGGGTTGAAAGGGAAAAAGAAAATGCGAGGGTTTGGCAAGAGGGGGGTTAAAAAAAAAAATCACACACAAAGTGGGGTTTTCCCCCCTTTTTTAAAACCCCCCCGGGGGTTTGAAAAATTTTGGTGGATGAATTTGGGGTGGAAAAAAAAAAAAATTAAAGGGAAAAAAAAAAATTTTTTTAGGAAAAAAAAAAAGGGGAAAAAAAAAGGGGGGGGAAAAAGGGGGGGGGGGGCTTTGGGGTTTTTTAGGGGGGCCGGGGGGGTTTAAAAAAAAAATTTAAAAAAAAAGAAGGGGGGTTTGGGGGGGAAAAAGGGGGGGGGGGGGAAAAAAAAAAAATTTTAAATTTTTTAAAGGGGTTTTTTTTGAAGGGGGGGGGGGGGGGGTGGGGTTTTTGGGGTTTGGGGGAAAAAGGGGGGTTTTTTTTTTTTTAAAAAATTTGGGGGGTTTTTTGGGGGGGGGGGCCCAAAAGGGGTTTTTAGGGTTGGGGGGGTTTTGAGGGGGGAAAGGGAAAAAAAGGGGAAAAAAATTTTAAAGGGGGGGGGTAGGGGGGGGGGTTGGGGGGTTTTAAAAGGGGGGGGGGGGGGGTTTTTTTTTTTTTTTTTTTTGGGGGGTTTTTTTTTTTTTTTTTTTTTTTTTTTTTTTTTGGGAAAATTTTTTTTGGGGGGCCCCCCCCCCCCCCTTTTGGGGTTTTTTTTTTTTTTTTTTTTTTTTAAAAAAGGGGGGTTTTTTTTTTTTTTTTTTTTTTTAATTTTTTTTTTTTTTTTTTTTTGGGGCCCCCTGGTTTTTTTTTGGGGTTTTTTTTTTTTTTTTTTAAAATTTTTTTTCCCCCTTTAAAAATTTTTTTTAAAAAACCGGGGTTTTTTGGGGGGGGGCCCGGGGAATTTTTTTTTTTTTGGTTTTTTTTTTTTTTTTTTTTTTTTTTTTTTTTTTTTGGGGTTTTTTTTTTTTTTTTTTTTTTTTTTTTTTTTTTGGGGGGGCCCCCGGGGTTTTTCCCCCCGGGGGGAAAATTTTTTTTTGGGGGGGGGGCTTTTTTTTTTGTTTGTGGGGGGGGGGTAGGGGTCCCTGGGGGTTAATTTTTAAAAGGAGGTTTTGTGTGGAGGGGTTGGAATCGCGGCAGCGTGAGCGTGTTTGTAGGAGTAAAGGGGACAAAAGGTTTTTAAAATACTTGATGTGTGTTGGAGGTGAGCAAAGTAACATTTATGAAGGGATTCAGGGAAAGGGCAGGCCGATTGAGTCCTGGAGAGGGGAAGCAGTGCTGAAATCTAAGGAGGGGTTTTTAATGTTGATTTTAAAAAACTGTAGTGTAAAGCACCCTTCTGGCAGACAGTGATGGGTAAATGATGGTGAATTTTTTTTTTTCGGGCCACCTGCCTTGGTGGGAATGGCCGGTTATAATAAAAAAATAATAATAAAAAACAATAATAACAATAGAAAAATCAATAAAAAAATTGACATTCCCTTTAATGAAGAATTGGTGATGATTGAGGGAGGGGAGGAGGAGAGGTGTCAAGTTTTTAATGTTTAAAAGGGAAACCCCCTCCATTAGGATTGAGGTAGCAAGCCCTTTTTCCCGGGGTTACTTCCTTCTTTTTAACCACTAGGCCGCTTGAGAGCATGGTTCTGTCGCCCATATCTGTCCTTTGGGGGCCGAAACCTCTTTTCCCTTTTATGATTTCCAAAAGGGGTTCAACATTGTCAGTGTACGGTTTCCCAAACCGGTTTGCAGTAGCTGTGAGGGTGATTTTCATCAAAAAGGTTTGCACTTCAAGCCACTTTGCACACATTTCCTTTAAATTTAAATGCTTTGGGGCACTCTTGGTCTCGTGGTTGGGGCATAGAAGCTTTCTTGGGGCCAGGTGTTATTTTGCAGAAACAAGCCCCAAAACAGTGATAATAGGATAATATAGAATGTACCGAATGTTTCCTTAGATGCGCGCACACTGGTGGCTTGAAAACACTGGAAAAGTCTGTACGAATCGTATCACAAAACCGGGTTTTGTAACGGGAACCGAGGAAATTTTTTTTGCGTATAATGCTTCGGATACCGGTTTATTGGTTTACCGAGGGTTTTGAAAAGGGGGGGCCCACTGTAATTCACAAAACAATTTTGGTAACTTAAATGGAGAAAAATTTTTTGATAACGCTAAACGGGGTGTCCCTCCCTTTTGTAAAAGTCATGTGTTCCGGCTCCAGCAGCTGTACTAGGGCTAAAACAGGGTTTCTTTTTTAATACCGGGCCCCGTCTCCCCCCAAGCAGGGTAGCCTTAGTGGGAGATACCCAGTTCCCCCAATGCTACCCTGTACTACACACCTTGTCTTGCCAGAGGGTGTAGATACTACATTTTTGGAAATTTCCCTCAGCAGAAATTCCCATGATCCTTCAGAGTGCAGGCACGGTATTTCCCAAACCCCAGGATAAGTCCAGTACCCCAGTTTCGCTGAATCCTTCACAAAAATTACCTTGCTGCACCCCCACATTGTCAAGGCATAAAAACAAAATTTTCCATAAAAGAATCCAAAATATTTTTTGCAAACCTCAAAAATTCAAACAAATGTATATACATTAAGAGTAAATGATGGGAAATGAGTCCAATGCAAAAATGCCAAAAAACAAATCTGCATAAAAAAAGGAAAGCTTACAGGTGCCCTTAACTTACAATTGTTTGACTTTACAATGGTGCAAAAAGAAATTACTTGAGTGAAAGGGAAGATAATTCCAGCCAATTTGGGAAAGTCCGTAATTTGGGTATTTCATTTATTTAGTTTCACTGCGGGGATTTAGTTACAGTAATATTTGTTTATTTACTTATTCAGTGACATTAATTATTATTTACATTTTTTAGAAAATACTTTATATTGACTTACGATATGATGGTTTGTCGGAGCGCGCCCCATTGTAAAGTCAAGGAGAAAACCTGATGTTCTTCAAAAGCAGAAAAAAACATTAAGTCACAGTATGTAACATTTTGCTAAGTCCTGGCAGTTCTTGCCGAGATTTCTTTTTATTTTTATTATCACCACGGCCAATTCCCAAACCCCAAGGCAGGGTGGCCCGAAAAAAAAAACTTTCCCCCATCATTCACTCCATCACTGCTCTTCCCAGAAGGGTGCTTTACACTACGTTTTTAAACTGAACATTACACCCCCCCTTCAGAGTGCAGGCACTGTACTTCCCCACCCAGGACTCAGCCCGGGGCCCTGCCGGTTTCCCTGAACCCCTTTCATAAATGTTACTTTGCTCACATTCCACACACTTTGCAATGAAAATGGAACAATAAGTTGTACCTGGAGGACCAAAAGAGCAGCAAGCCTCGGCTGGTGCACGTAGGCCCGTGAAGAGTTCTGGCCGCAGTGCGGCAATATTACAATCTCTTGCAGAGCTTTCTTCGCAGTCTGCAATTCACATATCTCTTAATATTTTGTTACATATAAAAGCTATCCTTGTAATACATAAATCAAAAAATAATTTTATTTTTAACACACTGGCGGGCTCCCACCAAGGCAGGGTGATCTGAAAAAAGGAAAAAACTTTCAGCATCATTCACACTATCACTGTCTTGCGAGACAGGAGATATAACAGTTTAGGTGTCCTCTAAACAGTAAATATCCTAAACCTTTCCTTTTCAGTACAGGCATTGTACTTCCACCTCCAGGATTCAAGTCCAGCTAAATGGTTTTCCTGAATTCCTTCACAAAATATTACCTTGCTCCCCACTCCAACAGCTCATTAAAATCCCAAAAACCATTCATCTCCACTCACTCCCATCTAACACATGCCTGCATTTTAAAATGGTCTTAGTTGCTAATCTAATAAAGGGAATACAATACTGAAGACTTTTTAAAAAAAAAGTTCAAGAATGGCCCAGGAAATAAAGATGGGACAGTGGAACCTCAGCACTCAAACTTAAAATTTGGCTCCAGAAGGCGTTCAAGTGCCATCTCTTGAAGTATTGAATGAATTTTTACCAAACAATTTTCCTTTTGTTTGGCTGTTATCACTAACCCTCTTAGGCCCCATGGTGACTTTTTTTTTTCAGTAAGTCGGCCGTCTCCCACTGAGGCAGGGTGACCCAAAAAGAAAGAAAATCCCCCCTAAAAAACTTTCATCATCATTCAACCCTTGCACTTCATTCACACATAATCACTGTCTTTGCAGAGGGACCCAGATACAAAAGTTTAGAAGCATATATAACATATCCCTCCAAACTGCCAATACCCCAAAACCCTCCTTTAAAGTGCAGGCATTGTACTTCCCATTTCCAGGACTCAAGTCCGACTATATAAAAATAACCGGTTTCCCTGAATCCTTTCACTAAATATTACCCTGCTCACCCCTCCAACAGATCGTCAGGCCCCAAAAAAAACCATTCGTCTCTATTTACTCCTATCTAACATGCCCCACACATGCTTGCTGGAAGTCCAAGCCCCTCGCCCACAAAAACGAAGTTCTGGCAGGTCATGTTTGTTTGGTCAAGTGCGGGACAAATGGTGACTACGGAGTGATTTGTTTACCGAACAAAGTGTTCGAATACCAAATTGTTCGAGTATGGAGCTGTTCGAATACTGAGGTTCCACTGCACTGTACTGTTATTCATGGGAAAACACTAAACCTGTAGGAATCAAAGGGGGATGGGGAACGGGAAGGTATTAGGTTTTGGGTTCACAGAAGGGGGAGGGTAGCTTCAATTCCTTGGAACAAGAGCTCTCACTAATAAGCTCATTTGTAACTAAAAAAAAAAAACAAATATAAAAATTACGTATTTGTAAATTGCCGACTTTCTGTATATCAGTTTTACACATTAAAAAATGTCCAATACATTAACGTATGAGTCTGGCTCATGGATACACTCAGAGTAGAAAAACTCTAGAACATCATCTAAGATATATCAAAAGTAAAGAATTTACAAACTCAGCAGCATCAGTAACTTACCCTTGCCCTGCTATGTCACCATGACACTGGAGGTGAAGAATCAAGATCTCCCTCCCTGATGCCCCTGTGCCCGTTTGCTATCCACTCCTTTCAGAGATGCGACGCACAAGTCTGTGTGTTGGCGTGCTCTTCGGTGTCCCATTACTGCCATTTCCACCAAGACCGGAACCGGCCGAGCCTCGCCGTTTCAGAGGCAGCCCATCGAATGTCCGCTACTCTGAAAGTTATACATGGTAAATATTACATTTTTCAACTGAACTTCTGCTAAAATTATGCAAAACAAAATTCAGGAAAAAAATCAGGTTATGCAATAATGACGTGAAGAAACATTCATGGTTTGTCCCTCAGTTCGTCGTCAATCTGACAGCTAATACATTTTTTTGCTGTACATAGGTCGTTTGCAGTAAGGTTACAATAAGAAGGGAACAACCTAGGTTTTGTTACATTGCAAACATCCAGGGAGGTACCTTTCTATCCTCCTATCTAGAAGTCTAAAACTAAATTGTTCAATATTTCTAATCTAGTAGGGCCTGGTTTGAGACCAGGAAGCAATGATCCCTGGAAAACATTAATATACGTTCCTGTTTATGACTCATGAAATCGTAATTACAAAGTGCAAATAAACCAGGAGATGATGGGATTTGAAGCCATGGTGAGCGAAATCTTTAAAACACAATGGCCTGTGTGTTTTAAAAGGGTCACCCGCCATGAATTCCAACCCCATTTGTTTGCTGGTTCCTTTTAACCCGTAAATGGTCCAAGCAGATCTACGTTCACAGGGAGAGCTACAAAAGTAATCTACGTTTTTTTTACATATTTTTCAAATGTTGAAAAAAACGTAATAAAACGTTTGGACTGTTTACGGGTTAGATCTACTGCTTACTGCCATAATTATGTGTCGTTTTCCAAGAACATGAAAAATTTTTTTTTTTTTTTACACACTGGCTGTCTCCCACAGAGGCAGGGTGCCTGAAAAAGAAACGCTTTCACCATTTTTCACATTATCACTGTCTTGCCAGAGACACATAAATACAACATTTAGTTATCACTTTAAACAGCAAATGTCGCAAACCCATCCTTCAGAACGCAGGCACTGTACTTCCCACTCCAGGACTCAAGTCTGGCTAACTGGTTTCCCCGAATCCCATCACAAAAAATATTTTCATAAATACTTGGGTTTCAAATACAACTTGCAGCATCTTCATAACATCTCTGGTGGTAAACAAGATGGTTTGCTATAACAAAAATAAACATTTTAAACATACATCAAGGCCGCCACGAAGTAGGAAACATAGATGTCGTTTTACAATACACAAACAACCCACACGTAGGAAAAAAGGAGCTTACGAAACGTTTCAGTCCGCTTGTATCATTTACAAAGTCACCACTGTGATGGTAACAGGCCAAGCCAGACCAAAACATTGTGGAAGTTCCCATTCCTATTGCAAAGGGGTTTGGTGTTTTC
>NW_026497808.1:0-12483 GCF_026875155.1 Cherax quadricarinatus | reverse complement strand
TCTGTCCTGTCAAAACCTCCTCATCAAACCAATGCTATTTAGTCTCAAGTCAAGTGTCACGGCAATCTGTCTTTAGTCTGACCTCAGACACCACGGTCTTCAATGACTGAACTTCAGATTCCCATGGAAAGTTTTTCCAAAAAATAGGTGATAATATGTGCTATTTAAAAAGGTGCAGGACAGTGTTTTCATTGAACAACGTTTTGATCTATGTTGATCTTTGTTCAGTAACTTGGTCAGTCACTGCACTCTGTGTCAATGTGTGTTAATGTACTGTACACTCCCATACCCACTCAGTATTCTTTAACAATGTGTGATAGTGTACTCTGCACTCTCACACACACTCAACACACTTTAACACTGTGTAATAATCGGCTCAACACTCACCCACTAAACACTTTTTTAACAATGTGCAATAATTGATGTACACTCACACACTCGGCAACAAAACAGCTTCGTATCAGACGAAAAAAACAGGAACTGTTATAGTACATTTGAGGGGACGTTGAGAGCTGTGAACCCCAAACACAGCATTTCCTAAAAGAGGAACTTAACTCTTCAAATGTAGCCTCACCACGGAGCATTACCCATATATGATATTAGAACAAATGTTTTAATATCTTTATATATAGACAGATGTAATTACAGAGAGGGACACACAGAATCTGTGCTGAGTAAATACATCCACCCGGGTAGACTCGTACCGTAGTCCAGCCAGAAGAGAAGAACTTCTCGTCCGGTTACACCACCATGGTGAGGCCAGTTATTTTAAATTATTTTCTTATATTTATATGCCATAGTTTTTAATCTGTTAAAATTAATTTTATGCATCTTCCTGTATCTTTTGTGTTAACATGTATAACAGTTTGGTGTATGTATATATGGTGTTACTATGTATAACAGCTTGGTGTATGTATATATGGTGTTACTATGTATAACAGCGTATCTCTAGTGTTATTATACATATTATAGTGAGCGAAATGTTCTTACAACAAAGATACTTCACGATGTATAAGAATCTCAGTGAAACAAATAATGTATATTTGTACCTTGTTTGTTTTGTTAAGAGAAAAGTAAATAATGAATCTGAATGTCACAGGAAGTCAGTTAGAAATAATAATTACATGGTGTGAACAGAGGTAATATGAGTGTATGTTACTGAAGAACACATTATAACAGTGTTAATGAGTGTTGAGTGTGTGTTGTGAGGGTAACTCCATGCAGCACTGCCCATATATAATATCAATATACAGGTAGATATAATAACAGGGAGGTTACAAAGAAATCTTTGTATCCTCCCATGTTATTACATGTGATCATTGTATCCCTGTAAACCTGGTCCAGCCAGAAGAGAGGAACCTCCCAGCCAGCCAGACCATCTGTTTTTCATCTGATCCTTTTATTTATGTGTTATATTTATTTTTGGGGGATTTTGCTATGTATAACAGGATGATCATTGTATCTCTTGTGTTACTATGTATCTCAGCTTGATCCCTGTATCTCTGGTGTTACAATGTACAGCAATGTGATCACTGTATCTCTGGTATTAGTGTGTAAAACAACGTAATCTTTGTATCTCTGGCGCTGCTGTGAATAAGTGTGATATTTGTATCTCTGGTGTTACTATGTATAAGAAAGTGATCTTCATGTATATTTTGTTACTAAGGATAACAGAGATCACTACGATACTGTGTGGTCAGTGCATTCCCGGCTCTTATGTTAAGGTCACATGTGTGCTTGTGTGTGTGCACCAAACGATTAGTGATTTTCCGTCTGGCCTTCGAGCTAAAAGAATGCTGAAAATGCGTGAGAGCCGTAAAGTATATTTACACATTCCTTAAAATACTTCAAGAAAATATCAATGCGCTTTGAGAGGAACAAAAGAACATATTGTTTAGTGTAGTGTAGTTGAAAGTTAAAGCAGTAATTGTACAGCTGGTACTGGGGAACCTTCCCATGGCACCGTAAACAAGGATTGTTGGTGGTTAGGTAAGACACATATGCAACAGTTAGGTATCTTTATTCTGAAACGTTTCGCCTACACAGTAGGCTTCATTTTAATGTTCATTCTGTCAGACACTGCAACACAAGGGTATCTTGGTACAGACCATCTACTTCGACAACCTCTACTAGTGAGAACGGCTGGGTTTGAGAGGGACCTGCCCTCCCAAATCAACCTACGTCTCACCTCCTGGCACTATATAAGGCCCGATTCTGTCACTTCAACTTCATATTGTTTCAGACAACGGAACAATGCTCTTCTCCAGACTGAGGGACTGACCACCTCAAAACTTTAAGGGTGATGGACTGATTACATCGTCTTCAAGTATCTTCTGCTTCTATCAACTTTTCTGTACTCGACTGAAGAAGCCTACTGTGTAGGCGAAACGTTTCAAAATAAAGATACCTAACTGTTGCATATGTGTCTTACCTAACAATCTGTCGGTATTTTATACCATTTTAATGTTCATTCAAGGATTGTTGGTGATGAAAGATTGAATGTAAAACATTGGGAGAAGGTCAGTAAGATCAATGGTTACAACGAAAAATTCCAAACACTGAAATCAAATTAATTAAGTGTTGAAAACTACGAGAAAATATAGGTGAGTACACACGCACGAGCACACGCACACATATACACGAGCGCACATACGCACAACACACACACACACACACACACACATTTTCTTGGACTGCAAGAAGGCGTTTGACACAGTTCCACACAAGATATTAGTGCAAAAACTGGAGGACCAAGCAGGGATAACAGGGAAGGCACTACAATGGATCAGGGAATACTTGTCAGGAAGACAGCAGCGAGTCATGGTACGTGGCGAGGTGTCAGAGTGGGCACCTGTGACCAGCGGGGTCCCACAGGGGTCAGTCCTAGGACCAGTGCTGTTTCTGGTATTTGTGAACGACATGACGGAAGGAATAGACTCCGAAGTGTCCCTGTTTGCAGATGACGTGAAATTGATAAGAAGAATTCATTCGATCGAAGACCAGGCAGAACTACAAAGGGATCTGGACAGGCTGCAGACCTGGTCCAGCAATTGGCTCCTGGAGTTCAACCCCACCAAGTGAAAAGTCATGAAGATTTGGGATGGGCAAAGAAGACCGCAGACGGAGTACAGTCTAGGGGGCCAGAGACTACAAACCTCACTCAAGAAAAAAGATCTTGGGGTGAGTATAACACCAGGCACATCTCCTGAAGTGCACATCAACCAAATAACTGCTGCAGCATATGGGCGCCTAGCAAACCTCAGAACAGCATTCCGACATCTTAATAAGGAATCGTTCAGGACCCTGTACACCGTGTACGTTAGGCCCACATTGGAGTATGCGGCACCAGTATGTGGTCACAGACCGGGCCGCGGGGGCGTTGACCCCCGGAACTCTCTCCAGGTAAACACCTAGCCAAGCACGCAAAGAAACTAGAAAAAGTGCAAAGGCTTGCAGCAAGACTAGTTCCAGAGCTAAGAGGTATGTCCTACGAGGTTAAGGGAAATCAACCTGACGACACTGGAGGACAGGAGAGATAGGGGGGACATGATAACGACATACAAAATACTGAGATGAATTGACAAAGTGGACAAAGACAGGATGTTCCAGAGATAGGACACAGCAACAAGGGGACACAGTTGGAAGTTGAAGACACAGATGAATCACAGGGATGTTAGGAAGTATTTCTTCAGCCACAGAGTAGTCAGGAAGTGGAATAGATTGGGAAGCGATGTAGTGGAGGCAGGATTCATACATAGCTTTAAGCAGAGGTATGATAAAGCTCACGGTTCAGGGAGAGTGACCTAGTAGAGACAGGTGAAGAGGCGGGGCCAGGAGCTTGGACTCGACCCCTGCAAACTCAACTAGATGAGTACAACTAGGTGAGTACACACACACACACACACACACAGACACACACACACACACACACACACACACACACACACACACACACACACAAAGTCAGTACACGATGTGATGGCCTACGTAACAAAATGCAAGAAGGCATAGGGAAGGTTTGTTCTCAAGGCTACCAGAAATAATGGGAAGACCAGAATGAGCCCTTGGTTTACCAGCAGGTGTAGGGAGGCAAAAACTAACAGCGCTAGATAATGGAAAAAGTACAGAAGGCAAAAGACCCAGAAAAACAAAGAAATTAGTCGACGAGCCAGAAACGAATATGCACAGATATGGAGGGAGGCCCAGCAGCAGTATGAAAACGACATAGCATCGAAAGTTAAGTATGACCCGAAACTGCTTTATAGCCACATCAGGAGGAAGACGACAGTCAAGGACCAGGTAATCAGGCTGAGGAAAGAAGGTGGGGGAGCTCACAAGAAATGATCAAGAAGTATGTGAAGAGCTTAACACGAGATTAAAGGAAGTATTTACAGTGGAAGCAGAAGGAACACTGGGAAGACAAAACAGAGGAGTACAACGAAAAAGGGATAAACCAACAAGTGTTGGATGAAATACGCACAACTGAGGAAGAGGTGAAGAAGCTCCTAAGTGAACTTGATACCTCAAAGGCGGTGGGACCAGAAAACATCTCTCCGTGAGTCCTTAGAGAGGGAGCAGGGACACTGTGTGTGCCACTAACCACAATCATGAAAACATCCCTTGAAACTGGGCAACTACCTAAGATATGGAAGACGGCGAATGTAGTCCCCATCTTTAAGAAAGGAGGCAGAAACGAGGCACTAAACTATAGATCAGAGTCACTAAAGTATAGTATGCAAAGTCATGGAGAAGATTGTCAGGAGGAGAGTGGTGGAGCACCTGGAACGGAACAAGATTATAAACGACAACCAGCACGGATTCATGGAAGGTAAATCCTGTGTCACAAACCTACTGGAGTTTTATGACAAGGCAAGTAAGATATGAGAGGGAGGGGTGGGTTGACTGCAAGAAGGCTTCGACACAGAATCCCAACAAGAGATTAGTGCAGAACTACAGGATCAGGCCATACATAAACATGAAGGGCACTGGCAATGGACAGAGAAGTACCTGACAGGGAGACAAGAGCGGTCACGTAGTGATGAGTATTGTGTATGAAAGAGCAAGTATTGTGTATGAAAGAGGAAGTATTTTGTATGAAAGATCAAGTATTTTGTATGAAAGATCAAGTATTGTGTATGAAAGAGAGCAAGTATTGTGGTATGAAAGATCGAAGTATTGTGTATGAAAGATCAAGTAGTTGTGGTATGAAAGAGCAAATGTATTTTGTATGAAAGAGCAAGTATTACGATGAGAAAGGTACACTAAAACCCTGCTGGTAAACAATACACAAATAACCCCACTAAACCAGAGCGCCCTCTAGAATGTGAGGTATTTAATCAGTTCAAGCATGGGAGGATAAATTCAATTCCTTGGATCAAGTGCCAATCACACAGCATCAAGGCAAAATAATAGGGGTAATGGAAAAATATTACTTTATATTACGAGATAAAAGCAGAAAAATGCACTATACACCTGATTACCACCACAGCCTCCTCCCCACACCCTGGGGTAATACCACCATCATCCTCCTCCCTCACCCCTGGGGTAATAAACCACTACCATCAGCCTCCTCCACTTGCGCTAGCCAAGGATTCGAAATCCATGTTGTACTGGCCTTCCTCATGGATAGCGAGAACTTATGACGCTTTAAACACAGGAACGCCCCATACCCTAGAAAGATGGCGTACCAGCACACAGCCTAGCTGTTGGGTCACCATCTCCGTATGCCCTCTGATGGCGGGCCCAACAGCTAACTGAGTGCTGGCTGCGCCATTCTTGTAGGTTGGGTGGTCCTGTGGTTTAAAGTGTCCATGTGGTTTCCGCTTATCCATGAGGCAGGCCATATAACATGGATCGAATCCTTGGCTAGCGCAGTGTTGTTATTGACAATACACACTCGTTCGTGGTTACATTAATTATTTAATATATATATATATATATATATTATATATATAAATATATATATATAATAATATATAATATATATAATATATATGTCGTGCCGAATAGGAGAACTGCGATCTTGGCTTAAATAGCAACGTTCATCTGCCATAGTAGGACAAGGTGAAAATTTTGTGTATGCAAATAATTATCGCCAAAATCATTCTGAACCTAACGAAAATATATATATATCACATGGTGTTTTGTGTAGTATTAAATTATTGGAACAAATCCTCTTAAAATACACTTAGTTAGTTACGCTAAAATAAATTTGTTTCTTGGTTATAATAAGGTTAGGTAAGTTTTCTTTCTAAGATTCTTTTGTTGCAAAATTAAAAAATTTTACATAACAATAATGAAAAAAAAAATAATATCTTTAAAACGTAAAAGAGAAAATTTTAGAAAGGACTTAATTTAAATGAGTTCTTGCTAATTGACCAGTTTTACATATTCGGGCCACGGGGACATATATATATAATATATATATATTAGTATATATATATATATATAAATATATAATATAATATATATATATATATATATATATATATTTTATAATATATTATATATTATTTCCAGCAGGTACGAATTATAGATTTTGCCTGAAATAGTTTTAAAAAACTAGAATACCATTAAAATCAGAACACATATACTGGAGTACTCCTTTTGTGAATCGGTTATAAACGCATTACTATGAGATGGTCTTCACTAAAACACAAACACGACATCACTCTGAATGTTTAAGTTATGGCGGCGGAGAGTGAAATTCAATGCATGAGTTTTTATTCCCTCAAATCACGTAGAATCTAATTTGTTTTTCCAGTTTGGAGAGGTTTTAACATGTTAATGCGTGATGTAATCTTACAGCCAGAATACAGTAATCATTCAGCTTTGTTTGTGTGTTTGCAATTTGCACCGCTGCTGTGGTTTCTAATACTGAAGATTCGTGATATTATTTGGTGGGATGAGTCTTCATTTCTCATTCAGTAACTCAAGAAAAATTCTTCTCATCGCTTCCAAATATTAATGATGATATATTCTTTAAGAAGGTTTTATAACCCAAGAAGGTTATAACCAAGAAGGGTTATAACCAAGAAGGTTGATAAACAAGAAGGTTGATAACCAAGTAGGTTGATAACCAAAAAGGATGATAACCAGGAAGGTTGATAACCAGGAAGGTTGATAACCAAGAGGGATGATAACCAGGAAGGTTGATAACCAAGAAGGTTGATAACCAAGAAGGTTGATAACCAAGAAGGTTGATAACCAAGAAGGTTGATAACCAAGAAGGTGATACCAAGGAATTGATACCAAGAAGGTTGAAAACCAAGAAAGTTGATACCAAGAAGGCTTTGATAACCAAGAAGGTTGATAACCAAGAAGGTTGATAACCAAGAATGTTGATTAACCGAAGAAGTGTTGATAACCGAAAAGGTTGATAACCAAGAAAGGTTGAAACCAAGAAGGTTTCATAACCAAGAAGATTTGATCACCAAGGTTGATAAACCAAGAAGGTTGATAACCAAGAAGGATTGATAACCAAGAAGGTTGATAACCAAGTAGGTTGATAACCAAAAAGGATGATAAACCAGGAAGGTTGATAACCCGGACGGGGGGTTTATTTTTTGAATAACAAGAAGGTTGATAACCAGAAGGTGATAAACAATGAAGGTTGAAACCAAGTAGGTTGATACCAAAAAGGCTGATAACCAGAAGGTTGATAACCAGGAAGGTTGATAACCAAGAGGGATGATAACCAGGAAGGTTGATAACCAAGAAGGTTGATAACCAAGAAGGTTGATAACCAAGAAGGTTGATAACCAAGAAGGTTGATAACCAAGAAGGTTGATAACCAAGAAGGTTGATAACCAAGAAGGTTGATAACCAAGAAGGTTGATAACCAAGAAGGTTGATAACCCAAAAGCATAAATTTTAAAATTTTATTGAAATTCTTAGAAAACCTGGAATCCTTAGAATGTGATCAATAACTAGAGAATGATGACGTCGATCAGTTTCAAACTTTCACTGTTGCTGGGCTTTAATAAAAGAAAGTTTGGCGCTCACATTGACTTGTGCAAATTTCAATTTGCCAATTTTATTACAAAAACTGTTTCCCATTGTTTCTCATCGACTTCAAACCCAAAACGCTAATGATATATATGGGTGAAAATATAGCATCTTTTTAAACCAATTTTCTTCTGGATGTTCGTAATCGATAAAAATATTTTTTTTTTTTCATAGAATTAGAGAGTTTGAACTAGAATATAAATGAGATAAAACAAACGGAAAAAAATATTCGCAACATTATTTTGTTTCTATCGCTGTAATTTTATTTGAAACCAGAGAACGACTTTTTCGATCTGCTTTAAACTTACACTGTTGATGTGCTGTACCCCAGGGTGAGGGAGGAGGTTGATGGTGGTATTACCCCAGGGTGAGGGAGGAGGTTGATGGTGGTATTACCCCAGGGTGAGGAGGAGCTGATGGTGGTATTACCCCAGGGGTGAGAGAGGGGTTGATGGTGGTATTTTACCCCATGGGTTGAGGGAGGAGGTTGATGGTGGTATTACCCCAGGGTGAGGGAGGAGGTTGATGGTGGTATTACCCCAGGGTGAGGGAGGAGGCTGATGGTGGTATTACCCCAGGGTGAGGGAGGAGGTTGATGGTGGTATTACCCCAGGGTGATGGAGGAGGCTGATGGTGGTATTTCCCCGGGAGGGTGAGGGAGGAGGTGATGGTGTATACCCCAGAGCGAGGGAGGAGGTTGATGGTGGGTATTACCCCAGGGTGGAGGGAGGAGGTTGAATGGTGGTATTACCCCAGGGGGTATGAGAGGTTGAATGGTGGTATTAACCCTCTCAGTGAGGGAGGAGGTTGATGGTGGTATTACCCCAGGGTGAGGAGAGGTTTGTGTTTTATTACCCCAGGTGAGGGAGGAGGTGATGGTGTATTACCCCAGGTGAGGAGGAGGTTGATGGTGGTATTACCCAGGGTGAGGGAGGAGGTTGGATGGTGGATTACCCCAGGGTGAGGGAGGAGGTTTGATGGTGGGTATTACCCAAGAGGTGAGGATGAGGTTGATGGTGTGAATAACCTCCCAGGGTGAGGGAAGAGCTGATGGTGGTAATTACCCCGAGGATGAGGAGAGGTTGATGTGGTATACCCCAGGGTGAGGGAGAGGTTGATGGTGGTATTACCCCAGGGTGAAGGAGAGGCTGAATGGGTGGTATTACCCCCCAGGGTGAGGAGGGAGGGCTGATGGTGGCATTACCCAGGTGAGGGAGAGGCTGATGGTGGTATTACCCCAGGGAGAGGGAGGATGTGATGGTGGGTATTACCCCAGGGTGAGGGAGGAGGCTGATGGTATAATTAACCCCAGATGAGGGAGGAGGTGATGGTGGTATTTACCCCAGGGTGAGGGAGGAGGTTTGAATGGTGTATTACCCCAGGGTGAGGGAGGAGGGTTTGATGTTGGTATTACCGATCCCGGGTGGGGAGGAGGCGATGGTGGTATAACCCAGGGTGAGGAGGAGGTTGATGGTGGAATTACCCCAGGGAGAAGGAGGAGGTTGATGGAGTATTACCCCAGGGTGAGGGAGGAGGTTGATGGTGTATTTACCCCAGGGTGAGGGGAGAGAGGTTGATGGAGGTATTACCCAGGGTGAGGGAGGAAGGTTGATGGTGGTATACCCCAGGGGTGAGGGAGAGGTTGATGGTGGATTACCCCAGTGTGAAGGGAGAGGTTGATGGTGGTATTACCCCCAGGATTAAGTGAGGAGGTTGATGTGGTATTAACCCCAGGGTGAGGGAGGAGGTTTGATGTGGTATTACCCACCCCAGGGTGAGGGAGGGAGGTTGATGGTTTGGGGGGGGGGGGGGGGTATTACCCCAGGGTGAGGGAGGAGGTTTTATGATGGTGGACAGTATATCCCGGGTGAGGGAGGAGGTTGATGGAGGATTACCCCAGGGTGAGGGAGGAGGGTTTGATGGTGGTATTACCCCAGGGTGAGGAGAAGGTTGAGGGTGGTATTTACCCCAGGGTGAAGGGAAGGAGGTTATGGTGTATTATCCCCAGTGTGAAGGAGGAGGTTGATGGTGGTATTTACCCCAGGGTGGAGGAGGAGGTTATGGTGGTAATTACCCCAGGTTGAGGGTATGAGGATGATGGTGGTATTACCCCAGGATTAGTTGAGGAGGTTGATTGTGGTATTACCCCCCAGGGTAGGGAGGAGGTTGATGGTGGTATTACCCAGGGTGAGGGAGGAGTTGATGGTGGTTATACCCCAGGTGAGGGAGGAGGATGATGGGGTATTACCCCAGGGTGAGGGAGGAGGTTGATGGTTGTATTACCCCAGGGTGAGGGAGGAGGTGATTGGTGGTATTACCCCCAGGGTGAGGGAGGAGGTTGATGGTGGTATTACCCCAGGATGAGTGAAGGAGGTTGATGGTGGTATTACCCCAGGGTGAGGGAGGAGGGCTGATGGCGGATATTACCCCAGGGTGAGGGAGGAGTTTGATGGTGGTATACCCCCCATGGTGAGGGAGGAGGTTGATGGTGGTAATTACCCCATGGTGAGGAGAGGCTGTGGTGGTATTACCCCAGGGTGAGGGAGGAGGTTGATGGTGGTATTTACCCCAGGGTGAGGGAGGGGTATGATGGGGTATTACCCCCAGGGTGAGGGAGAGGGTATGGTTGTACCACAACCCCAGGGTGAGGAAAGTTTGATGGTGGTATTACCCCAGGTGATGGTTGAAGGTTGCTTAGTTAGGTTCCTTGATGTTTTGTTCACTTATGCTTAGGCTCAGGTCTCCTGGATGCTTATTTAGGTCCGATGCTTATTTTAGAGTCCTTCGGTTGCTTTTTTAAGGTCCGTAGGTCTTAGTCATCCCTGGTGCTTAGTTTAGATCCCTGGGTTGGTAGTAAGATCTCTGGGTGCTTAGGTTCTGGATCTTAGGTATGTCCTTGGATACTTAGGTCCTGGATTCTGTTAGGTCCTTGGGGTGATTATAAAGGTCCCAGTGTAGTTAGGTCCCTGTTGGGTTAGTAATATCTCTGGGTGTTTAATTAGGTCCTGGTGCTTATTAGGTCCTGAGTATGCTTAATAAGGTCCCTGGTTGCTTAGTTAGGTCCTGGGTGCTTAATAGATCCCTTACTGTTAACTGTGGTAGATATGTGGTGGTTCTGTGGTACGTTACTGTAGGCTGTAGTATGGTGTGGTGTCCTGTGGTACATTACGGTACATGAAGTAAATGTTGGTTGTCTGTGAACTGTAGCCTGCTATGGAGCGAGTAAGTGATCTGCAAGGATGTTAGAAAAGAGCTGTTGTAGTTTTGTAATAAAAAAAAAACCAGCAGTTGAAGAGTGTATCAGTCATATCGCAGTGGTACACAATACGGAAATGTTGATTGTTGGACAACAAATGTAACGCCTGGGTATCTTTATTTGTTAACGTTTCGCTAGCCAGTGTGTCTAATTACTAGGAAATATAAACACATATGCAGTATAATGTAACACTTTATTGACAACGTTTCGCCCACACAATGGGCTTCATCAAGTCACAAACAGATCTACCCGGGTGGAAGGTACGTGAGTATTTATGGGATGAAGTCAGTTGAGAATGCTGCATGGACAGTCTACCGAGTAGGGTAGCTTGGAAGAGAGATTGAATAAGTTTATGAGTAGGCCTTTTGCAGTGTTCCTTCATCCTATGTTCTTATGTGTGATAGCGATGAACAAATTTCTTGGCAAGGGGTTCAGCTATGTTATAGAAGCCGTTGTTCTGGTTGAAGTTGTTGGATATAGAGATAAGTGATGATTCCAGGATTCTTCGGTATTGAGTGTTGTCTCTCTGGTGATAAGTCTTGCGTTTCTGTAGTTGATTAAATGGTTGTGTGAATTTCGGTGTTGAACACAGGCATTCCATGAATCGTCAGATCTGCCTGCGTACTGGTGTTCTGAAATACGTGTTTGGAGGTCTCTTGATGTTTCGCGCACTTATAATTTGCTGCAGTCATTACAAGGGATTATGTATACCCCTGCAGAGGATGGAAGCTGGTAATGTCCTTGATGGTCGTGGTTGGTGAGGAAGATACTTGAATGAGGTACTGGAATACCAATACCATTTATTTCCGTCTCTATTACTGCAATTCTTGTACATATACAGAAAGCTGTACCACAACTTACCATACCACGAACGGGGTTTGTTTGCAATCGTGTCATTACGATTTCGTGAGTCATGTACCACAACTTTCTTGCTAACCTCCAGACTAACTCCTAGGCCATAGCCTTCCTGTGATAGTTCCTTCATCTTCTGTATCTCATCTGACTTCTGAGCATAAGCGTCCATCTTCTTTGCTTGTGCTTTCAGATTCATTAAGACTAAGTTAATGATCGCCTGCTCATAGGCTGAGGTGCTGATTACCTCAATCTGCCACTGTCTTCTGATATAATTTTGCATGAAGTGAGGACTGATTTTCACTTCTGCAGGCTTCCGTTTATATCCGTGTATTGTATTTTCAAGCACTGGTTTTTCGAAACCTTAA
>NW_026497805.1:0-19582 GCF_026875155.1 Cherax quadricarinatus | reverse complement strand
AAATTTCCATTGAAAGTTGGGAAGGACCGCGGGGCTGGCTGGCTTGTAAAACCCCTGGCACCAAAGGGACAAGTGAGGCTCGCTCAGGCCAAAGTGGACGCGTATGGTAGAACGAAAAGGCTGGTGGGGTTTTTTTTAAGCGCTAGTCGAGGCAAAATTTTTGCGTTTAAATGAATCGCTAGTCAGATTTATCGTTAATCGATGCCATCGCTGGTTGGGGGTTTCCACTGTACTTGCAACATATGCCACATTGCTCCTCTATCCAACTCTATCATATGCCTTTTCTAAATCCATAAATGCAATAAAAATTTCCCCAACCTTTATCTAAATACTCTTCACATATTTGCTTCAATGAAAACTTGATCTACACATCCCCTACCCATTTTGAAACCTCCTTGCTCATCAGCAATCCTACATTCTGTCTTACCTCTAATTCTTTCAGTTATAACCCTACCGTACACTTTCTGGTATACTCAGAAAACTAATTCCTCTATAATTTTACAACTTTTTTGTCCCCCTTCCCTTTATATAAAGGGACTATACTGCTCCCCGCCAATTCCTAGTACCTTCCCCTCTTTCATACATTTATTTTTATTGCTATTATTATTATTACTGCTGTTATTACTGTAAATAATCCTCTCCTACATACCTTAACCTGCCTTGGGGGAGATATGGCCAGTGTGTTGAAGAGAGATGAAATGAACATAGTAAGAGTAAGTTGATGAGGGTATCAAACAACTGAAAGGAAAAATTGGATTATCAGATGGGACAGAGGGAGTAGGGGAAGAAGTAATGTGCTCAGATATTTGGGGTAGACTTGATGGCAGATGGGTTTATGAAGGATAAAGGTAAACCACAGAACTGATGAAGAAACAGGTGGGGGGTGCACTGAGGCATCTGTGGAAACAAAAAACATATCCATGGAGGCAAAGAAGAAATGTATGAGGGTAAAAAAGGGTTTACCAACACTCTTTTTGGGGGTGTGAAGCGGGGTTGTAAATGTTACAGCAGGAGGAGGCCTGAGGCAGTGGAGGTGTTGTGTTAAAGGCAATGTTGGCATAAATATTATGCAAAAAATTCACAGTGTGAAAATTAGGAGGAGGCATGGAGTTTACTAAAAGTATTATTCTGAGGGCTGAGGGGGGTTGGGTTTGGTCATTTAGAGAGGATGGAGCAAAATAGGTGACATGGAGGGTGTATAAATCTGTAGTGGGGGGAAGGAGGATTAGGGGCATCTTAGGAAAGGATGGGGGGGGAGGGTAAAAAAAGTTTCTGTGTGCATGGGGCTTGGACATACAGCGGGCCCACATTTTTAGTGTTTTAGATAGGAGTGGAGACTAATGGTTTTTGGGACTTGACAAGGTGTTGGAGTGTGAGCAGGGAAATATTTTGTGAAGTAATTAAAGGGAAACTGGTTAGCCAGACTTAAGTCCTGGAGATGAGAGTGCTGGAGTGGAAGGTACAATGCCTGCACTTGAGGGAGGGGTCGAGATATGTATTTGCTGTTGGGGTGACATTGAACTTTTTATTCACGCCTCTGCAAAGACAGATATAATGTGAATGATGGTGAAAGTTTTTTTTTTTTTTTTTTTTTTTTTTTGGGGGGGGGGGGGGTGCCCTGCTTCGGTGGGAGATGGCCAGCATGTTAAAAAAAAAATTCTTTCAAGTTATGAAGAAAAAGGTTTTCTGTATTTTAATAATAAAAACATCTTACCAGGATAAACTCTCTCCTGTGTGATTTAGAGTAACCTGTGTGCTGCTGCCGTCTCGCCGCATGTACGACAGGCTTCCCTTACGAACTCGCTCGCTAGGCTAGAGAAAAGGGTTTAAAAAACAAAAAAAATTTGAATTGTGTCTGAAGAATTATTTACCTCTAAAGATAATGATTTTATTCCTAATATGGAACAAATTTTCACATTTATATAAAACATAAAAAATTTTATCATAATCACTTAAAGAATTGTATAAACACACTATATAATTTCAAAATTGTTACTACAACTATAATGCTTTTACCCAGGACCCATATATATAAAACTAGCAACTGTCAACTGAAGGATTTCGCTGACTCTGCCCATCTCTGCTTGATCAGAATCTTATGGTTAATCCCCCTCCTCCCTTTTCCCTTTTACATTTTGAGGATGGATAAAAATTAAAGATAACCTTAGCTATTTTTTTTTATACATTTCAAAGTAATGAAATAAAAATGGTCACACAGTAGCATGACCATTTCTGTAGTATTGAAGAAAAGGGTGTCTTTTAGAGAAAAAAAAAATTGAAATTTGAAGAAAATGGTACAAAACACTGTACAGTGGAACCTCAAAAATCGAACGTATCACTATTGAACGTTTCGAAAATAAGACCATTTTTTCGGGCAAACGTGTCCCTATTATCAAACGCCGCCCCTATTTGGACGCCGGGGACGGGACCTGTCCGCTGGGCCCGCTCTGTCCGCTCCCCGCGCAGGCGCCGTGAGCAGTCTAGCTTTGTTTATGCTTAAGTGAACACTAACCTGCAATCTCATTCACACATTTACGATTATTTGTGTTTAGTGCTTGTGGAGCTGTGAAATAAGCTGCCATGGGCCCCAAAAAAACTTGCAAGCGGTACCCCTGTGGTAAAAAAAGTGAGAAACACCATAGATGTGAAGAAGGAAATAATACAGAAGTATGAGATTGGAGTGAGACTTGTTGAGCTTTCCAGGTTTTACAGAGACTGTGGACAGTTATTTTGTGAGACAGAAACAGACGACTGTGGACAGTTATTTTGTGAGACAGAAACAGACGACTGTGGACAGTTATTTTGGGGGTGGACAGAAACAGACACAACTGTGGAGTTTTTTTTGTGAGACAAACAGACGATTGTGGACAGTTATTTTGGAGACAGAAAAAGACGGGCTGTGGAAATTTTTTGTGAGACAAAACAGAAACTGTGGGTTTTTTTGTGAGACAAACAACGATTGTGGACAGTTATTTTGGAGACAAACAGACGACTGTGGAAGTTATTTTGGGGGAGGGGGCATTTTTGGGGCAAAAGAACTTTTGACAGTTTTTTGTGGACGGGGCCCAATTATTCCAAGCGGTTCTTTGTGGATTAAATTAACGGGAAAGGGAAAAAAGGAAAACCCCAGAGAGGGCTTTTATACCGGGAAATCCTCATGGAGGGGGATTCTCCTTCCAAACAAATAACCCCAACTCCCTCTCTTCCCCCTCCCTATCCTCCAGATGCCATCACCAAAACTTCATAAAGGTAAGTAAAAATGTTTTTTAATTACTATACATAATTAAAGACTAAAATGTATTTTTTTTGTGAATATTTTTGGGGTTTTTGGGAAGGATTAATTGTATTTTTCCCTTATTTCTTATGGGAAACATTGCTTTGAATTTCAGACTTTTCGAATTTAGAACTAGCTCCTGGAACGGATTAAGTTCGAAATTTGAGGTTCCACTGTACAATAAAGGCACCACTTTGCCAAGTGTCCTATATTATACCCAAATTAAAACTTTATTTCCCCGGTATTTGTGTCATAAAATGTGTCTAACTTGACCTATGGTCTTCAAATCATGATGTGAAGTAGTTTGTTCTTTCCTTACAGCTTTTGCCTTCCAACTCTGGTTTTTGCATTTCATTATGTACAGCATTTAGACAAGTTCTGTGTACTCAAAGATTGATAATTTATTTTACAATGTTCTGAATAATTACGAGTCTAGCGTATGTCACAGATGTAAATCATTGGTGTCTGCTTTGGGAAGCCATTTGGTCATTTTCTTGATCCAATTCCATAAATAATCCCCATCCAATAGGTACAAGGATTCCAGCCTCTTACCATAAGGTTTTCTTTCATCCAGGTGGTAGAATTACTCCAGCATATCAAGTCCAGCTCATTAGCCATCACCTTGCATGCTGGTACTGATCTCAAGATACCATTAGCTGACCATTCCTGAAGCCTTTCATGACTTCCTGCAGTTTCAGTCAATCATGAACTATTTTTTTTTTTTTCAATACACTTGCTGTCTCCCACCGAGGCAGGGTGACCCAAAAAGGAATGAAACACTTTCATGTCATTGAACACTTTCACCATCATTCACACTAATTCACTGTCTTTGCAGATGCACACACATATGACAGTTCAGATGTCACTCCAACAGCAAATATCCCAAGCCCTCCTTCAAAGTGCAAGCACTGTACTTCTCACTACCAACTTCTACCTTTGTACAGTGTGGTAGTGATATTTTTTTCCTCCACAAAACTTTGCAACTCATTCCACTTTCATACTTTGCTACAAGTTCTTCTTGAATTCTATTGTGTTTCTCGCCTTCTTTATCAAAGGGCTGGCATTCGGAACTTTCTTTGGCCCCCAAGGTGGCTTATTTAGCAGGCGCATTCAATAACCAAGCACAAAGAACAATGGATTATAAAAAATGCGTGCGTGGGATACTTTGTGTGGGCAAGGGCAGATGGACATGTTCTGCATGGCAGACGAAAACTGGGACAATATTTTGACGAAAAAAGTCGTCAAAACCCGAATTCGACAAAAACCAGGGGAAACGAAAACCGAGGTTCCACTGTACTACACATCTGACCCACAAATAAACATTAGTCTCAAAAAGTTCCAAGGATTTCAAAAATGTTCCATGCATGTGTCACACTTCTTCAGATTACAAGACAATATACGGAAGTTCAAGTGAACCCCATGTTCTCAACCTTGAGTTCAACACGCTCAAAAAGAAATAACTTACTGTCCTAACTTTGCGGCCACGTTTGTGAGTGAGGAGCTCCTGTACCATGCCCTGGAGACACATGGACATGAGAACAGCTTGGGAACTGGTGATTGTCACCCAGCGCATATCCTCACGGCTCATCAAGTACTCAAAAGAGAGTTCCAAGTTAACATGACGACCCCCCTTTAAGGCTGCTGCAGCTGCTTCTACTACTGCTGCTGTTGCTGCTGCTAGTGCTGCTGGTACTGCTACTGCTGTTGCCAGTAGAGCTATTACTGCTATGCTATTTGAGCCCTCTACTGGCTGGTGGGGGAGAGAAACAGTTTAAGTCATACTCTGTATCCATGATATGATGCTTAAATAAAACAAAACTCTTGGAGAGCATAATGTTGCCACAATAAAATGTTGCATTGGTTGCACATGTGTCCTTTTACTAACATATAATATTTTTGTATTGTGACAAGCTCTAAAATTAAAGAAATGGGACTTTGTTAAGGTATCACTTCTCGAAAAGATGGAAACTAAGTAATTGTTAGTAAATATGTTTTTTTTGGGGGGATCACTGACCCTGATGGAAGATGGCAGTTGAGTTTAAAAAAAAAATAATAAAAATAATAATTTTGTAAGTATGAGCCTATTGGCAAATGGATTTTTGAAAGACAAGATGAACCAGACAAAAGAAGATGGGGGGGGAGGTGGGTTGTAGTTTGTAGCATCTGTGGAGACAAATAACTTTATCCATGGAAGCTTGAAGGGAAATGTACCACAGTATAATGACACTAACGCCATCATAAGGGTGAGAAACATGAGTTTTAAGCACAGCAGCAAGGAGAGGCTTGAAGCAGTAAAGATGTGTTTGAGGGCAATGTGGTTTATGAATATTATGCAGAGAATTCTGAGCATGGAAACTGGAAGGAGGCTACCAAAATTATAATTCAAGAGAGGTGAAGCAATTTGGGTACTTAAAAGATAGAATTATTTTGGAGGGAAAATAAATCTGGAATGGAGAGAAGGAGAAATAGGGGTCATCCCAGGAAGGGTTAGAGGGAGATGAGAAAGGAGGATTCAAGTACTAGGGGCTTGAACATCCAACAGGCTTGTTTAAGCATGTCAGATCAAGAGTGAGTGGAGGCAAGTGATTTTTGTGACCTGATGTGCTGTTGGAGTGTAATCAAGTTAATACTTATGAAGAGGGTTAACCCCTTCAGGATCCAAGGCCCAAATCTGAAGTGGTGCCCCAGTGTCCAAGAATTTAAAAAAAAAAAATTGTTATTTTTTCTTATGAAATGGTAGAGAATTGGGTTAGTGATTGGTAGACACAACACCAGGGAAATACTACCGTCCTGAGGGAAACTTTTGAAAATTAATCCGTAATTTTGATGATGTAGGATTACTGGGGTTTTCCGACTTTGTCCCATAAATTACATTAAGTCAACCAGAATTCTTGCTATTCCTACTTTACTTTTCTACATTCACAGACACGCACTGTTTCAATTAAAATTAAAGTTAAATTGGTATTTCATCCTTATTCAAATAGTATTCCCATTCTGGGTTCCGATAATCTTATATTTCCTGGGAACTGAATAAAATTTCCTCCCGTTGCATTAGTTCGTTTTGAGGCGACAAAAAATTCCATTAGAATGGGCTAATAATTTGTATACAATTACTAAAAAAGAGAAGAGAAAAACTTTATAAATGGGTTGCTTAATGTGCGTGGATGTGTGCGGATGACAAGAAACAGATGATTGTGATGTTAGGGAATGAAAGAAGTTGGATGTCCTGGCCCTAAGCGAAACAAAGCTGAAGGGGGTAGGAGAGTTTCAGTGGGGGGAAATAAATGGGATTAAATCTGGAGTATCTGAGAGAGTTAGAGCAAAGGAAGGGGTAGCAGTAATGTTAAATGATCAGTTATGGAAGGAGAAAAGAGAATATGAATGTGTAAATTCAAGAATTATGTGGATTAAAGTAAAGGTTGGATGCAAAGAAGTGGGTCATAATAAGCTTTGTATGCACCTGGGAAGAGAGGAATGCAGAGGAGAGAGAGAGATTTTGGGAGTGTTAAGTGAATGTATAGGACCCTTTGAACCAAGTGAGAGAGTAATTGTGGTAGGGGCCTTGAATGCTAAAGTAGGAGAAACTTTTAGAGAGGTTTTTGGTAGGTAAGTTTGGGGTGCCAGGTGTAAATGATAATGGGAGCCCTTTGATTGAACTTTGTATAGAAAGGGGTTTAGTTTTAGGTATTACATATTTTAAGAAAAAGAGGATAAATAAGTATACACGATATGATGTAGGGCGAAATGACAGTAGTTTGTTGGATTATGTATTGGTAGATAAAAGACTGTTGAGTAGGACTTCAGGATGTACATGTTTATAGAGGGGCCACAGATATATCAGATCACTTTCTAGTTGTAGCTACACTGAGAGTAAAGGTAGATGGGATACAAGGAGAATAGAAGCATCAGGGAAGAGAGAGGTGAAGGTTTATAAAATAAAAGAGGGAGGCAGTTGGGTAAGATATAAACAGCTATTGGAGGATAGATGGGCTAATGAGAGCATAGGCATGGGGTCGAAGAGGTATGGGGTAGGTTTAAAAATGTAGTGTTAGAGTGTTCAGCAGAAGTTGTGGTTACAGGAAAGTGGGTGCAGGAGGGGGAAAAGGAGCGATTGGGTTTGGAATGATGATGTAAAGAGAGTAGTAAGAGAAAAAAAGTTGCTTATGAGAAGATTTTTAAAGTAGATTGCCAGGAGGGTAAGAAAGTATATGGCCAAAGTGATGGTTAAAGAAGTGGTAACCTTGAGGAGTGCAAAGTAAGAGAAAGAAGAATTATCACAATTTTTTGCAAAAAGAAAATTTTTGGAGTAACTCAGATAAGTTAAGAAACCTACGAAAAATTGATTGTCAGTTAAAAATAGGTTTTTTTTTTTAAATACAGAGTTAAGTATGGAAGATAACAAATTTCTAAATTTGCTAAAATCTGAAATGGAAGTGCTATATATCTTGTCATAGCAAGGTAAATTTTCAGTGGAGTGAGGAAGACGAGGGTGGGTGGGAAGTTTTGAGGCTGTGGTAAAGTTTAATTTGGGATAAGATCGGATTGTTGGTAAAGATAGAATGTTAAAAAGGTGGTAAGCTTGAAGTGGTCATTTTTTAATAAATTGTATAAAGAGGTAAGTTACTAGATTCAAGAGAGGATATTTCTTTGTTAACATAGGGAAAAAAGGAAATCATCTATGGGATTTAGCTTGATTATTGTAAATGTGTTAGGGTTATAATTGAAAGATTAAGGAAGAGCGACATGGAGGTTAAAGGTGCTTTAGAAGGCTGAAGGGTAGGGACAGTTGTTTTACAGGGGTACCATTACAACCAGTGTTGACAGCCAAAGAGGTCTCAGTGCATTTTGGTGGGGAAAATGGTTTACAGCTGTATGGGGAGGCCTGGAATTCTTAATTTTAACAAATAGGGGTTATTCCTGTACAGAAGTGAAAAGAAGATTTTCATTAGGTTATTGATACAATTCGAGTATTAGAAAGATGGAAATTTTTAGTAAATAAAGGAAAATTAGTGTTAGTAGTAAAATTTTTATCAGAAGTGTTTAACGAATAAATGCGAGGTTGTGAAATGACTGTTGATTAAAAGATAAAAATCACAAACTATGGGAGTTGCACAGCTGCTCTTTGCTGATGACACTGTGCTTTGGGAGATTTGAAGAGAAGGTTGCAGAGATTGGTGGATGAATTTGGTAGGGTGTGCAAAAGAAGAAAATTAAAGGTGAATACAGGAAAGAGTTAAGGTTATGGGATAAAAAAAAAGATTAGGTGATAAAAGATTGAATATCGTTTGGGGAGGGAGAGAGTATGGAGGAGGTAAACGTTTTTCAGTTTTTGGGAGTGGGACGTGTCAGCGGATGGGTCTATGAAAGATGAGGGTGAATCATAGAATTGATGAGGGAAAAAGAGTGAGTGGTGCACTTAGGAGTCTGTGGAGAAAAAGAACTTTGTCCTTGGAGGCAAAGAGGGGAATGTATGGGGAGTTATTTTTCCAACGCTCTTATATGGGTGTGAAGCGTGGGTGATGAATGTTGCAGCGAGGAGAAGGCTGGAGGCAGTGGAGATGTCATGTCTGAGGGCAATGTGTGGTGTGAATATAATGCAGAGAATTAGTAGTTTGGAAGTTAGGAGGAGGTGCGGGATTACCAAAAACTGTTGTCCAGAGGGTGAGGAAGGGTTTTTTGAGGTGGTTCGGACATGTAGAGAGAATGGAGCGAAACAGAATGACTTCAAAAGTGTAAACAGTCTTTTAGTGGAAGGAAGGGCGGGGTAGGGGTCGGCCTAGGAAGGGTTGGAGGGAGGGGGTAAAGGAGGTTTTGTGGGGCGAGGGGCTTGGACTTCCAGCAGGCATGCGTGAGCGTGTTTGTAGGAGTGAATGGAGACAAGGGTTTTTTTAATACTTGACGTGCTGTTGGAGTGTGAGCAAAGTAACATTTAGAAGGGATTCAGGGAAACCGGCAGGCCGGACTTGAGTTTGGAGATGGGAATTTACGTGCCTGCACTCTGAAGGAGGGGTGTTAATGTTGCAGTTTAAAAAACTGTAGTGTAAAGCACCCTTCTGGCAAGACAGTGATGGAGTGAATGATGGTGAAAGTTTTTCTTTTTCGGGCCACCCTGCCTTGGTGGGAATCGGCCGGTGTGATAATAAAAAAAAAATAATAAAATAAAACAAAAAAGTACGAAATTTGATGGAAAATTGGCAAAATTATGCTCTCGCGAATTTGGATATGTCAGCGATATTTACGAATTGGCGATTTTGCCAACTTTGACCCCCATTTTGGGCCCAATTACATTATTCCAGTCAACCAAATTCTTAGCTATTTCACTAGTATTACTTCTATTCTATTGATTAAAGCACAAGAAATCACAAAGTCAACTGTTTCAATTACAAATTAAAGTGATCGGAAATTGTTAATTTGGCCAATTTAACACAAAGTTCAAAATATTCCCATTTCAAAATAGGGCCCAGAATAAGCAATGTAGGTATTCCGGGAACTGAACTAACATTTCCTCTGTTCATTAGTTTGTTTTGAGGCTTTACAATAAATTCCTTTTTGATTTTTTATTCACATAATGAATTTTTATTCACCCCAAAAAATAGAAGATTTACTGTTATGCAATACCGTAATAATTGTATAAATTCATCACCATATTTGTGAATGCATATTAGACCACCAGTGGCGTGTATTAGACGTGTGAGGTCGTTTGTTTACTTTTGAATATCGGCAAAAAATTTAACATTTCTGTACTTTGAGCTCAGTTTCAACCCATTTTCAGTGCTAAAACCAATCAAAATCATCTCTATTTCTGAAATATGTCTTCCATTCTATCAAATGGGGACCAAGAAATCGCAATTACAACTATAAAAAAACATACGAAAAAACACTGCAAAGTCGCTGTTTTAATCGAAAAATCATGATTTCAGTTTTTTTCTTCATTATACACAGTGTGCTGCAGGATCTGTTTTACATGGTGCACACATACCACATAGATGTATTCTGTTTATATCTAGGCCCAAATGTACCCCTCACAGTTTATCAGAGTGAGTGAGTCATGACGTAGTCTACGGTTTGGACCCCGAACGTAAAGCCGTAGATCTACGGGGACGGACCCTGAAAGGATTAAGGAAAAAACCCGGGAACCAGACCTGAATTCTGGAGGAGGGAAGTAGTGTCTACCCCCTGAAGGAGGGGTGAGGATGTTGCAGTTGGAAGGCCACTTGAACTGTGATGTGAGTATATATTTCAGGAAAGACAGAGATTGAAAAATGAGGGTAAAGTATGTATGGGAGTCACCCCTATCACTGTGGGAGACAGTTTATGTATTAAAAAAATAAAACAAAACTAATACTTTTGTTTTGGATGATTGGAAGCCACTGTGTGTGAAACAATTTTTTTCAATAAAGATTTCCCATATGATGCATAAGTGTCTCAATCCTTCAACTTGTTGTTTTCAAAACATTTATCACACTCAAAATTATATTATATGCACTACATCATGGTAATGTGCCTCACCTGCTGCACTGTTATTCTCAACATCTCATCGGAGGTCACTTGAAGTTGCCCTCCTTCACGACATCTCCAACACTCAATTCTTAAAAGAGAATTTTTTTTTTTAAAACTTAGATTGAGTAGCATTACTAGTGCTCAATGTCAAATGAAATGCTCATAAACAGAGTCTGTGTCCTATAGAAAACAAAAGTACTGTATCAGGAAATTCCTAACTGCAGATTGCCAGTGTAAAAAAACTGAAATGGTTCCCAAGTGTTTTGTTCCACAAGTACAAATGTGTGGTAACCTTGGGGCGTGCAAGTATGGGAAAAAAAAAACTCTCCATTACTTGCAATAGAAAGACTTTTACTGCATGTAACTCAGTGAAAGCTTGAGAAAACCTACTGAATATAACTGCCAAACTGTGTACAATTATACTAAGTTTTTTTTTTTTTTTTTAAATCAAAGTTATAATATTGAAAATATTCAAAATTTAACAAACATGCATCATATACCAAAACTCTAAATGTACAGTGCTATACTATCTTGTGTCCTCAGTGTTCCATTTTACCGTGGTGCAGAATGAAGACGAGGGTGGTAATATTTTTGATGCTGTTGGATCGGGAAGTTTTATTTCAGCAACTAAAAATCATGAAGCATGTTTTGTAGAAGCTGGATATTAAAATTTTTAGTGAAGGCCATGAAGCATGATCATTATTATAAGTTCTATTAAAAACTATGCAAAAATTTCAACAACTCATTTGAGGAGGGATTATGTTTTGACTGGTAACGAAAAAGGAAAACCCAGTCTGTACTGCCCTCTTTAGCTGTATTTAAAATTTGTTAGGGTGTTCGTTCATTTGCCAGGAACAGTCCTGAATGGGGCTTTCCAAAATGGTGACCTGTCACTGGCCCCTGAAGGGGTATTGAATTTTGTTAAGTGGGGTACCATTTCACCCAGGGCAAGAAACCCCAATAGTGGGGACCCCAGTACATCTTTGGTGCAGGGAGATATTGTTTACAGCTGTAGGGGAAAGCCTGGCATTTAAATTAAATTTTTTAACAAATCGGTGTTGCATACCCCTTACAGAACAGTTGTAAAAAAAATTTTCACTTAGTTTTCTTATACAAACTTTGTATAATAAATTTTAAACTTTGAAATGTATCAATAAGGAAAATTAGTTTCAGATATGTAAAAAAAAGTTATCGTAAGTGATAATATGCAACCCAGTAATACATGCACTTGTAAAAATGTTACTGTGATTAAAAAACAATCCCATTTCAAAAACTTTGGGTAAAAAATGAATTATTTTTAAGTTTATTTAAATAAATTTTCATGCTGTATTTTTCAGTTTTATACCCCGTATCACCATTTTACTTAAATTTTTTAACAATAAAACAAACAAGTTTTGCTTTTTACAAATTTTAAAAGTTTTGAAAGTTTTTGTTTTTAAGGGACAAAACGGGGGAAGAGTGAGTGAATAGTAATGGTAAAAAAATGATGCGTGAGATTGTTTTTATATGCTCTATCGTGAAAATAATAGAAAATTCTGAAACTTAAAGGATTTTGTTATTATTTCCAAATAAATTTGATCTAGGGATTTGTCAACATACTACAAATCCTCAAATTCAGGCATTAAATCAAGTTTTTTTTTTTCCCAAACACTGGCCATATCCCCCAAAGGCAGGGGACCAAAACAGAAAAAAGAAAGTTTTTCTTTTCAAATTTAGTACTGAATTTTTTACAAAAGAGGTTACTACCCCCTTTGCTCCCCGGCATTTCAGTCACTCTTATGCCCGCATGTTTTTTGGGAGGAAGAATTTCATTTCCATTTCCCATGGGGGGGTTTTATTTGAAACCCAAAATAATAAGAAACCCTTTGGAAAAGAAAGGTGAAAACCAATTTTCTGCTTGAGGATAAAAAAAAACCTAGTTTTGTGTGCACTTTCCAGTCACATATGACAAAGGAGAAGCAGTGTTGAAAATTCTTTGCATAAAAATTCAATTCCATCACTGTCCCTAAGTAGGAATAAAAATAAAACACATTAAATCGAGCTTTGGAAAAAATTTTGATTTTTTCAAAAGAGATGCTATAAATAGTTCACTGCTTCCCGTAATTAACCATTTTTTTTCGTTACTCCCCCTGAAAGAATGAAATTTTCAGCCTCAATGATCTATTGGCTTTGAGAAATTCAGTGTTTATTATTTTATTTTTTTGAACACAAAGCTATCTCCACAGAGCCGGGGGGGCCCGGGGGAAAAAAATAAACAAAAGTAAAAGAAAAACGAAATTTTTTTACAGCAGATTCTACCTACCCCCCTGGGGGTTCTGTCCAAGAAATATGTGGGCGGGACGCCAGGATTTGCAGTCCCCCTAATGACCCATCGAAATCCCTTTAACGAGACGTGTAAGGGTATGCCTGTGCCCTCCAAAAAGAGACTCCCAGGGTTTGATGAACGGGAAATGGGACAACTCTCTCACCGAACCAGACCTCAGACGCCGCGGGCCTAGAACCCTCATAATCCCCCGGTTCCCGACATTAAAACAAAACCCGGAATACAAAATTTCAAAAACATTGGTACATGATACTTAAGCACCACAACCCAACAAACAGGAGTCCATGATTTCTTGTTACCCGTCCTCACCCAACTTGACATTCCTCAGGTCACGTGCGTCACTCCACCCTCACTCTCCGCCTTATACAGGGGACCCTCACATATGATATTAATGGTCCCCCGAGAACGAATACGTTAAGCGGTTTTTTAAGTTATCCAAAGGGAAATGTTGCTTAAATTTATCGTTATGCGAATTTAACTTATGTGATGCCAACGTTATGGGGGCCACTGTTATTAATGTTTTCTCCTCTGTATGTTAGAATGAAAAGGTCCAGGCCCAAAACGTTTTCTATAAAATGTCATGTGTTTGTTTATGTGTCTTTCTAAAACTTGTCGGTATTTTTTCCCAAGGGTTTATACCCCCTTGTCTGACACTGCAACACACTATGGACATGCAACAGAGAATACCTTTCTCCGTACTCAAAGCTAATGTCTTCAAAACCCCGACACATTTTCCTAGAAGACTGTCTTGCTGAGTGGTGGTACCACGGTCCCTCCTCGACAACTGACCAAAATAGAACCCTTTTCCCCCTGTGTTTATGCCTATTAGAAAAAGCTTGATGAACTGCGACAGCTCAGAAGGAGGCCTCATTAGGGCCCCGCTCGATTCGTGCTTCACTTCCTTTCCCTGACAGAGAACTGCGAATATATACTCACCCAAATTTTCCCACTCCCAAATCAACAAAAATTTGAAAGCTATACGAAAACTAAAAAGACTGTGCCCCCCACAGCAATGGAGTAAAGGGGATGCCCAAAAATAAAAAATTATCTTCCTTTCACTAACCGTCACCGAGACAGAACCCTCACCCCTAGGCTAAAGTTTATTTCGGCATCAACAAGAAAAAAAATTGGGGATATGGAACCCAAAAACCCAAACCTTTTGGAGGCCCCGTTTTTAAAAAAGGTTTTGTTAAGGAATTATCACTGCTGCGCTACTGAGCCTTCAAGACGGTCATTCCCCAAAAGATATACCCAAAAGCACTCGGGATTTGGGCCCAACAAAGTGATTCGTCTTTTAAAACCGCTGAAAAAGGGGGGTGGTGGGTGTTATCAACACTGTCGACTAAAAAATAAAGTTTTAAATTTTTCTCATGATCCCAACACTACCGCCGTATCAAAATCGTGCTACTTCAAAGTACCAAGTTTTTTTCCCCAAAAAAGCTCGTGCATCTCACAAAAATCAGAACAAGGCAAAAAAATATTTAAAACTTTTCCAGGTCAACCAAAAACCAGCACGCCTGTATGGCCTTCCTAAGACACAAAAAACCCTGGCATCCCACTAGGGCCTTCGCTTCGGGCTTTGGGAGTGCACCACACAGCTGCCGGCCCCTTTCCCAAATCCCTTTCACCCTTTTCGGGGGCCCATCAGTCAAGCCCCCCTAAAAACACTGGGGTGCCTTTCCCCGAATTTCCCAAACCTGAATGTAAAAAAAACCTAAAGCATGTCTTCCTTCGATGTCACACCCTTTTCACCAAGTTCGTTTGAGCTGCAATAAAATTCTGGACAGGGGCTCATGAAAACACGCCCTCCCTTTCCCTCTTCTGTTTTCATAAATCAGTGGAACTTGTTTTAAATTTTTCAACTTTTAAAGTATCGGGCAATGTTACAACAGTGCTTTGGGATGGCAATGGGCACCCCCCTCAGTGCTGTGCTTCCAAACCCTTTTTCTGGAAACCCTGGAGACAGGAAAATTCAGCACCCCCATTCCCCAAACCTTTTCCTGGCTAAAATACGTTGATGATATATTTGGGTTTTTTATCGAGAGTCTCAATACCCGGCCCTTTCCAACAAATCAATGCAGTTGAACATCAATAAAGTTTACACTTTAAATCGAAAATGTGGCAAATTCCTTTCCCGACGTTCTACTGTGCAGATCTCCCGACAGGACAAATTCTCTTCAAAGTGATAAAACCCCCAACAAAGGGCGATCTTATACACTTTTATTCCACCAAGAACCCGCCTAGAGAGTCCCATTTGGTTCTTTTGGAGTCTTTAATTCCAGCCTTGTTTTCTACAAAAAGAATGACTTACATAACACAAGCCCTTTTCGTCTTCAGTTCCCCTCTTTCTTCTCAGGATTGCAGCTCAAGGCACAAACTATCCCCAAAAAACCCCCTGGAAAAAAGCCCCCCAAACAGTTTAGTACTCCCATTGGTGATGTTGCCAGAATATCCCGGGCACTTGCTATGGAACTCAAAGTTTCCCCCATAAAAAAAATCATTATCAAAGACCTCACTACGAAACTCAGCCCCCCCACCTCTAACTTCACAGCAGGCGTCTACACATCCCTGTAGGTTCTGTCCAAGAAAAATGTAGGGAGGACGGGGAGATCTTGCGTCCGCCGAATGGCTCGAAAAAAGCTTAACAGATCGAGGGAAGGACGCCGGTCCCCCCAAAAAGATCCCGGGGCATTTGATGAACTGGAAATGAGGCACAACTCGTTTCACCGAGCGACCCCAGAGCCAACGGTGCCTCAAGCCCCATAATGCTTCACCGGGAATATAGAACCCCAACCCCGGAAACTAAAAATTTCAAAAAAAATTGGCATACATGATACTTAAGCACCCAACCCAACAACACAGGAGTACATATTTCATGTCTACCCGTCCTACCACAAAGACATTCCTCAGGTACATGCGTCACTCCACCTACTCTCTGCCCATTAAAATATAATGTCTTTCTACCCCTGTATGTTGAAGTGATCAAGGGGCCCGGACCGAAACGTTTTTTAAAAATATTCATAGTGTTTGCTTAGTGCTTTTTAAACCAACAAGCATATTATACACACCCCTGGGTTTTTTTTCTATTTTCTTTCTAGTCTTGTTCTTGTTTATTTCCTTTTCTTCGGGAAAGTGGAACAGAATTTTTCCTTATAAACCCTGGTGTTGTAGAGGGTTTCTAAATGCTGCGGCAAAGGGGCTGTAACCCCTTCTCCCGTTAAATTACTTAAAATTTAAAAGAAAAAATTTCGTTTTTCTTTTTGGGCCACCTGCCCTTGGGGGGATACGGTCGTTTTTGAAAAAAAGAAAAAAAAAATCCTACCTGAAATTTTAAATCTCTGTTTCCCGCAGAAATCAAGACAGGGGTGCCTGGTTGGGAAAATCACGGTGCATGCTGGAATGTAGGTATCCCTGTACTTGAGGTTTTGCTAGGCCAGGTACTGAAATCAGATAACTATTATAAAAAACTATTATATTTACTAAAGCACCTATAACAAAACAATCTGTGATTTATTGTACTAAAATTGCGATTAAAAAAATTTTTGAAAAAGAAGTTTAAGGGAAAACCGAAAAAATTTCAAGTTACTGAAGACTTGATAAATTTTATATTTTAAATAAAAGAGTGATGCCCAAACAAAATTTGCTGAAGTGAAACCCCTTTGAAAAAGATCCCTGTTACAGAGTGCAGTCTGGAAAAAACATTCCGTAAATTTTTTTTTTCAGCTGCAAAATTTGACATAAATATGAGATAGGGACTAACAGCCTAAAAAAGATATTAAAATTTTTATTTTCCCAGTCTGGAAGAGATCTGAGTGTAAATCGACATACTTTGGCAAAACAGTGATGGTGAGTGTTTTTTTTTTTTTTTTTTAGGTTACACTCTCAGAGAGAGACAAAATGGTATGAAAATAAAAAAAATACTGATGCCCCCGAAAAGGATAGGCTCAAGTGCCAGAAACAGCAAATAATTTCCAATTCGCGTTTTAGAGATTTGGCCAGGTGCAGGTTCAACCTTGCAAACGTAACTTTTTGAGTACAATCTGTGAATTACAGCTTTTCAGTTTTACAGTTGAGAAGCAGTAGAAGGATACAGAGAATGAGTTTAATGTGCTGAAATAAAGGAAGGTGTTAAGGGTGGCAGGAAGGGGTGATAATTCCTTTATATAAAAGAAATGGGGACTTGCTAAGTTACCATATACCCGATAAAGTGTACAGCAGGGCTGCAAAAAATTAAATGTATTCTGGAAGGGGAAGAGAATGTGTGTTTGTAAAGGGGCATAAGTGAAACCTTTCTCAGTAAGGTTGGGCTGTTTGTTGCTTTTGGATTTAGAAGGGCATATGTAGTGGAGAAGGGATACCTAATCCCTTAATGAATTAGTAACTTTCCAAGAGTTAAAGTACTGTGGATGAGGGAAGGGGACTAGAGTGGAAATCATGTTAAGCACAGTCAGACTGGGGAAATTTAAAAGTTTCTAAACCCTGTAATCCCAGAGTATTCAGTAAAAACAATGTTTTTACTGAAGCCATTTAAAGAGTGCTTGATTATTCTTTTTTTTTCTTGGTGACCAAAGTCTCTTTGCTTTGGGAAATTCTTAAATTGAAAAAATAACTAGGTTTCATTCCAAATTTTTCATTTTCCCCCTTCTTATGTTATATTAAGCAGAAAAGAGAAAAATTTAAGGATATGGATGGGGTAAAAAAAAACCTTAAATACGGTAATTCTGTGCAAAATTTTTTTTTTTCGCAGCTCGAGGATGGTCACCTCAAAATTATGGGCCAAAAAATTCAGTTAATTCCTTTTTTTAAGTTCATTGTGTATCTGTAAATTGCATATACAGTACTATATTAGGTTTCACAGTGAAGTAGTTCGTCCCTTTTTTTGCTATTTTTTTTTAAATTTGTTTAACGACATTGGGGGAAAATTCCCCCATTAGTTCTTATATCAAGGGTTTCTCTATTTTAACAAAAATCCCAAGGGGGGGGGGAATGGTGTTGAGTTAAAAGAGAATATGAAAAAGAATTTTTTTAACACACTAGATATTCCACCAAGGTACAGGACTTGAAAAAAAAGAAGAAACCTTTAACCTCATTCATTCAATCACTATTCAAAGAACTATGTGACATTACAGTCATGACACTCTGAATGCTCATCCCCCCCATCTTTCGGGGGTACTGTACTTCCCCCCTTCCGATTTAAGTTCGGCAACGGTTCCTTTAACCCCTCAAAATGTTACCTTGCTCAACTTAACAACTGCCAAACCAAAAACCCATTGCCTCCACTCCTTTTAAATACTCACAAAAGCCTGTTGAAGTCCAATTCCTAGTATCGAATCTCCCTGCCCTTTTCCCCCCAGCCCTTCATGGGATAACCCCCGCCCCTCCTTCCTCGAAACACAACAACGATTTTTTTTGGAAGACCAAGAAATTGAATTGCTAAAAACATTTAAAGAAAGGTTTTTTTAGCAAGCAGAGCCACATTGCTGAAAAAAACATTATGTATATACAACTTTTTTTTTGGTTTAGCTTGAAGTGCTGCTGCTGTTTGAATTCACGATTCGTTAAGATCCGCCCCTCTAATCCGCCAGTTTGAGCTATAGGGATTCAATCCACCGGTCTCCCCTACCTCAGATCAATGGGGAAAGTCCCAGTTAAATGAAAATTTTTAAAGGATTTTTATTTAAAGATTTTTGTTTTTTTAGTGAAAAGAATGTACAGTATTCCCCTTTTTCATTTTTCAAAAATCCATTTTATTAACAAAAATTGCATTTATACTGCAGAAGTTAGAGAATATTCAATCAAATTCATTTTGCCATGCTGTCTTTTTCCCTAATCACCAAAAGTAAAAAGAAATTATAAAACCCAAACAAATATATTTATAAAAGGCCTGTTTTTCAAAGACAAAAAAAAAGGAATAAGATGAATACAGAGGTTTAGGATTTTTATAAGATTGTGTAGACAAAGTTTCTCATGAAGTATTAAGTGAAAAATTTCAATAAAGTAAGGAATATTTGTTGTGTTTATTTATTTTAAAAAGCACATAAAAAGGCAGATAAAGGGGCAATGTGGCAGATGTTGCAAATGAAAGTAAAACGTAATAGGTCACTAAAAAGTTTTATGAAAAAGACTCGGGTTAGGGTATGCAGAAGAAAGGTAAAAAGGGATATTTTCCGAATGAAGGTCTTAGACAAGGATGTATGATGCACCCTAGTTGTTTTAAAAATTATTTATTTGAGGGATTGTAAAAGAAAGGAAAAATAGAGTGCGGAAGAGATGAGGATTAAAAAATAATAAAAAGTGATGCAAAGGGAAAAAACATCACATTTCCCCTTTCCCAAAGACAGTTTTTTGGGGGATTTAAAAAGAAGTTGCAAAAGATTTGGTGGAAAAATTTTGGGGGAGGAGTGTAAAGAAAATTAAAGTGAACATAAAAAAAGAGCAAAGTGATGATTAGTAACAAAAAAAAAACAAAGGGTTTTGGGAAGAAA